>MU225809.1:493446-541492 GCA_018584345.1 Thuja plicata | reverse complement strand
CCTCAAAAATCTTTCAAGGTGGATTCCAAGCATACAATCATGGAGGTTTATGGTTTCTAAAGTCCATGCTTTCATATTTACATACTTGCTACATTTGAATTACAATTGCATATCTATTGAATATCATTGCTTCACTATTAGATACAATTCTACTACTTGTTAGCTTTCCATACTTTATTGATTTCAAGGTTAATTCCTAAATCGGGGTTTGACTAAGGAAAACCCCTCCCCAACAACAAACAAACATTTTTCTTGCAGGTACAGGTTCGTGACTGTAAATCTTAGGCCAGATTTGGATACCCTTTTCGGATTTCTTTTGGACTGTGCGAACAAGGACACTTTCAGAGTTGAGAAGATTGAGTTGGAAAAAGTGGTATAGGGTCAACCTTTTTCATAAGACGACATCAGAACAGAAAAATATTTCTGTGTTTTGTCCGTCTCTCTGTTTCAGTTCAGTATCAACTGTCAGCATCTCCAGAAACAGTCTACAGATCTCAGAAAACAACAATCTTTGATCTTCCACTTTGTAAGGTTGGTACTTTCTCCTATTCTTTTCAATTACTGTCATTAATCATATTAATCAATCAATTTACAGAATTTAAGATCCCCTTTCTTGGTCTCTTTCCAAATATTGGATTCATTTGTGTATTAACCCTTTGGAGTTGATTAAAGTTGGATCTCCTATTTGTGTATTTGAGGGTGAAAGAAAGGAGCATCTTATCTTCCCTTAATCACAATCACAATTGCAATATACAATCAATCAGATTCAAGTAAGTGGAAAGTGGGGTTAAGGAAATTAACACAAATAACAATAAACCACAATTTTCCTCCCTTTACATTTTGGTGCCCCCATATTTCTTCTTTACACTAATCTAATGAACTCAAAACAAATTTAATACTGAATGAAAAGTTCGTAAAACTATCTCTACCAAATTAATACAACACTATATCCCTTAGTTCAATCCATCTACTAACTCATAAACTCAAAACAAGTCGACTGTATGCAAAAATCAGAACTCAGAGCTTCTCCTTCAAATTCAAATCACTCATTACATTAATCTCCCTCGGGAAATGGGATCCTCCATCTCTAAATATGCCTTCCCCATGATTATAGGCCATTACATTAACTAACAACCATCATTCTTCGAAAGGAATCCTATTATGCCAAATGTTGTCATGCAACTTTCAAAAGTTGCAAATGTTGTCATGCAACATTTTGACAACTTTGCATAAAACGAACTCTAATGACCTCTAATCGACCTAGTATGATGTAAAAAAATCATAGAGGAATTTTTAGACATATTCCTAACCTTTACTAAGCCTTAGAGACTTTTGGATCCATTTTCCCACTTTAGGCTTAATCTAGCATTAACCACTAATAAAGTAATAAACATCTAGGTTGGATTGAAACTAGTCAAATCCACCTAGGTACATACATGCAATACCTTGTAAGGTAAAAAAAAAAACTCTACTGACTAGGTTAACATCAGTAAAAGCCAAAACAAAACTAGAATTGAGGATTAGCCTAGGTGCTCCTGCACCATCCTCTCCAAATGAAAAGATTTCAACCCACCCTTGGATTGGGAAAGTTGGAATCAATCCCCACCTTCTTGAACTCTGTCTCCTTGATCCAATTGGCCTCTGCATCTCCTATTCCATTCCATTTAATCAGGTTCTCATAGTATGTCCTATGTCTGGTCTTCTTGTAGGCCCTTGAATCAAGTATCTTCTCTTCTTTCTTAGGCGGTGTAGGATTATGATTCAAGTCTTCTACTTCTTATATAACTTCAGTAAGGCTATAGTATGGATCTGGAGTAGGCCCCTTGTAGAGGACCAGATCTGCAACATTGAAGACCGGAGACAAACCAACATCCTTAGGGATCTCTACCTTGTATGCATTGTTGCCATATTTTTCCAGAATAGTGCATGGCCCCAATCTTCTCATCTGCAACTTATTGGGAACTCCCTTCTATAGTCTTGATTTTTTCAGATGGACCATAAAAAGATCCCCTACTTGAAATTGGACATCCTTTTTCCTTTCATCCACCTTCTCTTTGATATTTTCTATGTTCTCTGTTAGAGTCTTTCTCACTGTTTCATGCACCTCTTTCATGGAGTGTGCAAAGTCTTCAGCATAACCACTACCCTTGGTTCCATCTTTCAGTTCTTTGAGCTCAAATATTCCTCTAGGGTGTAGTCCATAAACAATTTCAAAGGGACTCTTTCTAGTAGTCCTATTCACAATATCATTGTATGCATACTCTGCTTGTCCTAGGAGTTGATCCCAAGTCTAACCATACTCCTTTATGAGACACCTCAAAAGGTTACCAAGGATTCTATTAACCACCTCAGTTTGACCATCTGTCTGAGGGTGATATGCAGACCCAAAAGATAGATTGGTTCCCAATTTGTGCCATAATGTTTTCCAAAAGTGACTCATGAATTTAGTATCTCTGTCTAATACTATGCTTAGGGGTAAGTCATGGATCCTTAACACTTCATTGAAGAACAATTGTGCAATGTGAAAAGCATCATGCACTGTCTTACATGGGACAAAATGTGCCATCTTACTGAATCTATCCACTATGACATAAATATTGTCCATTCCTTGTTTAGTCTTTGGCAATCCCAAAACAAAATCCATGCTTAAACATTCCCAAGGTCTACTTGGAATAGGGAGAGGTTGATAAAGGATTGCATTGGAGGATGTGCCCTTGGCTTTCTCACACACCACACAACATTCCACATACTTTCTAATATCCAAATTCATTTTTTGCCAAAAGTAAAACCTCTGCACTAACTCTTGAGTCTTATTGACTCTAAAATGACCACTAAGTGCACCATTGTGCTTTTCTTGGATCAAATTTTCCCTAATTGATCCTCTAGGGACACATAAATGACTTCCTTTAAACAATAGATCACTTTGCATAGTATATTCAAAAAATTCACTATGGAAATGATTCTTATACTCTTTAGATACCTTGTATGCTTATGCAAAGTCTTCATCTTCTACATATAAGTATTTAAAACTATCAATTACCATGCTCTGCAGTTGTACTTCTTGTACTGTTAGAAGTATTCTACTAAGTGCATCAACCACTTTGTTTTGCACTCCTTTCTTGTGTTTGATGTGGAAGGTGTAAGCCTGCAAGTACTCCACCCATTTCATGTGCTTGTGATTGAGCTTGTCTTGTGAATTCAGAAAGCTAAGTGCTTGGTTGTCTGAATACACCACAAATTCCTTTGGAAGCAGATAGTGCCTCCATTGCCTTAGTGCTTGGACTAGAGAATACATCTCTAATTCATAGGAAGAATACTTCCTCTTAGCATCACTGAGCTGCTCACTGTGGAAAGCCATTGGTCTCCCTTTTTGGCTTAGAACTGCCCCAATGGAAACATTGCTAGCATCACACTCAACTGTAAAAAGTTTCTCAAAGCTTGGTAATACTAGGATAGGTTGAGGGGAAATCTTCTTTTTCAACAACTCAAATCCCCGATCAACTTTTTAATTCCATACAAACTTAGTCTTCATTCCACCTTTTATGGTGTCTAGCATAGGAGTACAAATAGCACTAAACTGCTTAATGAACTTCCTATAATATTGAACTAAACCATGAAAGCTTCTCACCTTTGCTGCAAACTTGGGAGTAGGCCAGTTGACAATGACTTCCACTTTTCTTGGATCCATCTTAAGGTTTCCACAAGACAACACAAACCCAAGATATACTAACTCCTAATTTAGGAATTCACACTTGTCCAAGTTGATCATCAACTTCACTTCATGCATCCTTTTGAACACAATTTGCAGATATTTCAAGTGTTCTTCTTTAGTCCTACTAAAGAATAGGATATCATCTAAATTCAATACAACAAACTTACCAATGTAGTCCTTGAGTACTTCATTCATCAACCTCATGAGTGTAGACGGGGCATTAGATAGCCCAAAAGGCATCACAAGCCATTCATACAAACCTTCTATAGTTTTGAAGGAAGTCTTCCATTCATCACCTTTATTGACCCTAATTTGATGATAACCACTATTTAGGTCAATCTTTGTGAATTACTTTTCTCCTCCTAAACAATCCATTAGGTCTTCTATCCTAGTAATAGGAATCCTATACCTAATGGCGATTTGGTTAATGTCTCTAGAATCAGTGCATAGCCTCCATGTTCCTCCCTTTTTGGGTGCTAGGACAGTGGGTACGACACATGGGATTATGCTCTTTCTAATGAATCCTTGGTTTAGGAGTTCTTGGATTTGTTTGGAAATTTCCTCATTTTGTTGAGGGGTCATCTTATAGGAAGCTTTGTTGGGAAGGGTAGCTCCTGGGATAAAGTCAATTTGGTGACTAATATCTCTCTTAGGGGGTAGGCTTGCAGGTTTTCCATCACTAACAATGTCTCTGTACTCTTGAAGAAACTCTTGTACTTATTTAGGAATCTCTGTCCTCTTCACTATATTCTCTACATCTTCTTCCTTTGGCTTCAAAACCAAAGCATATGCTACTCCATCTCATTCCCCTAGAGCTTCTAGGAACTCCTTCTCAGTCATCAATAGGACATTAGGGCTTGAAGTCTTCACTTCTCCTTCTTCCAATAGTGATTGGATTTTGAAAGTCACACCATCCTTCTTAAAGGAATATGCATTCTTAGCTCCATCATGCATGGCTTGTCTATCAAATTACCATGGTCTACCAAGTAATAGGTGACATGCATCCATAGGTAGGACGTCACATAATACCTTGTCCTTATATCTTTCAATTGAGAAGTCCACCCATGCTTGTTCATTCATAAGGACATGTTGTGTTCAACCAAGTAACCTTGTATGGGTTACTATGTGGAATCCTCTTCATCTTTAGCTTACTAACTACTTCCTCTGATAAAATGTTATCAGTAGACCCCAAGTCTATGTTGACTTTGCATACTTTACCCATCATCTTGCATTTCACTCTGAAAAGTGATCTCTGGCTTGGCTCCTCTCTCACTAATTCTTTGATTAGTATTCTCCTTATAATTAGATTCTCTCCTTCCTCTGATTCTAGGGATACCTCAAGGTGTTTATTTCCACCACTAGACTCCTCTTGCACAAAGTTAAATCTTTTGTCTCCTCCTTGCGAAGTAGAGCCTTTCTTTGGACACCGATAGGCAAGATGTCCCATCTGATTACAATGATAACATTTCATTGTTGCAAACTAGGAACCTCTTCCTAAGTTATTACCTCTTCCTCTCCAATTATTGTTACAACCTCTTCCTCTGTTGAAGCCTCCTCTTCTTGAGCTTCCTTCTTGTTGTTCTGTCAACTTGGTTTCTCCTTGGTTCTTGGAATCTGAACTTCTACCACTATATCCACTTCTTTATCCTTTGTTATCTCTTCCTCTACCTCTGCCTCTGGTATTACTGGAGTCTTGTTTCTTTCTCAATTTCTCTTCCATCTTTATTTCAAGTTGGTGGCATCTCTGGATAGTGGTAGGAGTAAGCAAACTTAGTTCATCTTTTATAATCCATTTAAGATCATTAAGGTATCTAGCTACCTTCACACTTTTCTCTTATGCAGTCCTTGATCTCATGCATAGTCTTTGAAACTCTTTAGTATAAGAGTTAACGTCCAAGTCTTTTTCCCTAAGACTTTGTGTCCTTTTATGCAACTAAATCTCATAGTCTTCAGGTACATATGATTCTCTAATTTTGGCTACCATAGCCTTCCAAGTGGCTATGGGTCTCTTTCCTTCCTTCTTTCTTCTATTTTGGATAAATTTGTGAGTGTAGACCCTCTTAGTCTAGCCTTTTCCACTTTCACTTTCTATGCCTCAGTTATACCATCATATTCAAAGTGATTTTCTAGTCCTTCTATCCAATGTAGGACTATCTTTGGTCCCATCTTTCCAGTAAAGATAGGAACTCCTTTCAATGCATTTCCACTCAATTATTTTCGTGCCTCCAAGAATTATTCTTCAGTGAGAATAGGGTCAACTTTATGGACCTCATCATCCAAGGCTATTTCTTTTCTTTTTCCTTCAACTTTATCTTTCACTTCTTCAGTATTTTCTTCTACTTGGTCCACTTTGTGTTCCAATTGTGCTAATCTCTCTCTGAGAAATCTATTCTCTTCTTCTTTCTCATCCACTTTATTTTCCAACTCTACATTTCTCACCATTGTAGACTCTCCTACCGACTCTTCTGGTTGGAACATTCACCACAAGCCAAATCTTAACTTACTCCGATACCAATCTGATAGAAACTCTCAAAGGTGTGCTTTGCACAAGCTCTTCTAGGAAACTTATAGTTCCTAGTCTCCACAAGATCCTAACCTCTCCTCTAGGATCTTCCAAGCTCTATCTTAGTTATCCTAGAACCTCTCCAACACCATTCTATGAGTTGGTGATCTCTGTGCTTCACCTTGGGGTTATCTATCAACCAATTGCTCTTCAATCTCTTACTCCACCTTGGAAGATTCCAAGTGTATTCTCATCACCATTTCATCACAAGTACTGTAGGGGGAGAAATTATTTCTAAGAAAACTTATTTCCTCCCATATTATCCCATTAGAATAGGTCATCAATGACTTTACAAACGATCTCAAGGAAAACATTGAATTTGGTCTTTTAGGCCTAATAGGTCAATTAGCCCTATACAATGGGTTTTTCTCACTTTTCTAACAAAAATACCAAACAACCCCCCAAAAAAACTTGATATTCAGAGACCCTTTTCCAAGATACAAATTATTTTGGAGGTCTTAGGGTTCTAGGGCCTCCATACAGTAGGTTCCTAGAATTCAGGGCTAATAGGGCAAATAGGGCTATTTTTGTGCAGTATTTTGATTTCTACTTGGAAATCTATCTTAATGGATTGGAAAATGCCTAATCCTCTCAAGAGATATCTATATGACCTCTATACTTGTGAAACCATGCTTGGTTTCATGTTCCCAATCTTTCCCCTGCAATTACACTTCATTAGAACACTGTCATGCACCTAACCGGGTACACTAAACTCGCATAGGGCATGAAATTAAAATTAGCTAGATCACTCTCCTAAGATCCTCCTTCCATATGTATAACGTATAATGGATTCCCTTCCATATCCCCCTGGGACATGATGAATTTCACAATGGAGAGTTATGGGGGAGCCATGTTTCCTAAACTTCTTAAAACAACACCAACAACTATATTACTTGCAAAACAATTTGAAAAGATAATCTAATAAACTCAAAACAAATTTAGTACTAAATAAAAAGTTCTTAAAACTATCTCTACCATGTTAATACAACAATGGATCCCTTAGTTCAATCCATCTACTAACTCATAAACTCAAAACAAGTCGACTGTATGCAAAAATCAAAACTCAGAGCTTCTCCTTCGAATTCAAATCACTCATTACATTAATCTCCCTCGGGAAATGGGATAATTCATGTATAAATATTCCTTCCCCATGATTATAGGCCATTACATTAACAAACCACCATCATTCTTCGAAAGGAATCCTATTCTGCCAAATGTTGTCATGCAACTTTCAAAAGTTGCAAATGTTGTCATGCAACATTTTGACAACTTTGACAACTTTGCATAAAACCAACTCTAATGACCTCTAATCGACCTAGTATGATTTAAAAAAATCCTAGAGGAATTTTTAGGCATATTCCTACCCTTTCCTAAGCCTTAGAGGCTTTTGGATCCATTTTCCCACTTTAGGCTTAATCTAGCATTAACCACTAATAATGCAATAAACATCTAGGTTGGATTGAACCTAGTCAAATCCACCTAGGTACACACATACAAGACCTTCTAAGGTCAAAAACCAAACTCTTCTGACTTGGGTAAGGTCAGTACAAGACAAAACAAAACTAGAATTGAGGATTATCCCAGGTGCTCCTGCACCAGATTATCATGAGTAATGGTCTTCAATTATCAAATCCATGATACTCACCAAGTACTCAAAGTAATGGTCTCCAAATATCAAGTCCATTATATTCACCAAGTACTCACAAATATCCATGGTATGTGCACATAAATCACGTCTCAATATGTCTACCATATGGATATTGTATCATGGCATGTCCATGGATATTACATCACATAATATCCACCATGAAGACCTCTAAATCATCTATGGTTTATTTAATGATATCAACCTTATGATATCTACTATGATGTCTAAGAGATCCTAACCATCATGACATGTCCATGAATATCAAGTCACATGATATCCATCATGATGGAGATGTTTCAAAGTCATCACCTCACAACATCAATCAAATACAAGCGTTCATTGTCGAAAAATCGTCACCTTTCTTCAATGTTCATAGGAGAGCCCATATGTCATGAAAACACACACATGAAATCCACCTTGACTCATCTTAGAGGGTGGATCTGCCATGGCTCATCCTAGAGGGTGGAAACAAAGGTATTTCACCTTAGACTTCTCTCTCAAAGAGAAGAATGCAGTAACATTCAAAATAATAGATCACTAATGTTGAAACTCCTTTTCATCTAAGGCTTCATTCTCCAACATACCAAGCTTATCTTGAAAGTACACAACCTTCTCTCTATAGAGAGACTTGGTGAGAATACCAACCATCTATTCTATAGTGGTAATGTACCTTGATTGAATAGCATTCTTATGCACTATATCTCTAATATAGTTTGCATCACTCCTGGTGAACCCCAAGTTATCCAGGAATATCATGATGTAGGAGTTAGCATAAGGCATTTAAACCAACACACATGGGACTCAATCTCATGATCATATTCCTTTGACTGCAAAACCATCTCCACTGTTGACTCCCTTTGATCAATATGACCAAATTCCTTGGAGATCAGAATGAATCGATTCCTCTAGATGCTTCGTTTAAATTTAAGCTCTTCCAACAACCTCCTGACCTCCTCTTCCAAGGTTTCTTTAGATGAACTGTTAGATTCCCTCTAAATCTAATATCAACGTTCTGAATTCATGCCAACAAGTCGTGTCTTTGATCTTTAGTTTGCATCAAGCTCTTTTCTTGAATGTCCTTTTTTCTAACAACTTATCCATCTATCTAGGAATATCATGACCTAGATATATGCATAAAATCATTTTCATTTGAATTGAAATCCTTTGGATTTTTATAGTTTTCTGGTGACTAGCAAAACCATCTTGATATGGCTTGCCCTTCTAAATCAGAATCATTAAGATCCTTGATTTTTTTTTTGGGAGATCCTCTAGTAGCTCCCTCTGTTATGGAACCATACATGGCCCGAATCACGCAAATATATTTCTTTAAGAGACTCTCATCATCTGGTACATGATCATGTTGAAATTTTGATCATAAAATTATCTACAAGAGAAATTTACCATACACAAGTGTACTTGTCTGATTCCAACATGAGTGAATGTAATAAACTGTGGATTCATCCCCAAGCTTGGAAACACCGGACATTCACGTTAATGTGGCTCCCTTCTAAATTAGATATCAATCTTCTGAGCTCCTCATCCAAAGTACCTTTGAAGTGTCAGAATCCCTCTAAATCTTATATTGATCATCTTTTCCTGTAAGAGAATCCCTGAAAAAAGATCAAGGCAAATAAATCTTATAGTATGTATAGAAATATATATGAGAGAGAGACTAAAGTAATATATATGTATATAAATATATATGTAATAGCACTGCCTAGATTGTATATGGTATGTGTCTTTCAAATGCAACAATCTCTTTTTCATTTATATTGAGAAAGAGGCTAGGAGAGACATGTCCCTTCACGAGATATGTTTATTCATTATAATTTTATAATATTTTATTAATCAATCATATATTAGAATAATATAAGTTTGCATAATAAATGCTAATAAAACACACACACACACACACACACACACACACACACACACACAAATACAATATATTATTAAAAATCAATATATAAGTATTATATGTAATCTCAATGATCATACAAATGAAGCTACAAACATTAACATTATTGACTATACTGAACCCTTTTCTCTTGTAGCTAGGATGGATCCCATTAGATTAGTCTTGTCTTTAGTTGCTCAAAATGGATGAAGTCTTTACCAAATGGATGTTGCATGTATTCTTTTGAATTGTTATATATATGATGATTTTTATGTTTCTTAGCCTCAAGTTTTTTAAGTTCCCTCCAAAGAATATTTTTTTAACTTTTTTTTTACATGTTTGACAAGGCTTTGTGTGGCTTAGAGTAGGCACCTCGAACATGGTACTCTAGAATTTATTCTTATCTTTAGAAAAATACTTTGTAAAAAATTAGTTTGATCCTAATATTTATAGTATACATTATGGTGAGGATATTCTAATAATTTTTTTTATATATGGATGATCTGACATAAACTAGGAATAAATCTTCTTTGTTTATTGAATATAGGGAAACTATGGTTTTTGAGGTTGAAATGACTGATTTATATGATATGCATTATTTTTTGTTCCTAAAGTTTGGCAGCATATAGATGGTATGTTTTATTCTCTACAAAAGTATGTTTTAGATCTTCTTTAAAGGTTTCATATAAATGATTGCAATCTTGTGGCCACACTTATGGAGGCTAGTCCTAAGTTGTCTAATTCTATTGATTCCCCTTTTGTAAATCACGCTCTCTATAAATAGTTAGTTGAATTTTTTCTTTATTTGATCACTAGTTGAGAAAATATAATGTATTAAGATTTGATCTCTAGGTTCATATCGAAACCTAAGGAAACACATTGGGGTGCTCATAAACAAGATTCTTAGGTATCTAAGAGAAACAATGCAATACAAAATCTCCATTCAACATTCTAAGGAAAGTGAGTTGGTTGGACATACTAATTTGGATTTGGCACTCTCTATAGACAATCAAAAGTCTACTTATGGTTACATATTTTGTCTTAGTTTTGAAGTCACTTCTTGGACATCGAAGAATAAATTCACTATATCTCTTTATATTGCACCGATTGAATACACAGTTTCCACTTATATTACTTGTTAGGGGGCATTTGAACCAATATGGGGGACCAAAATGATGCCAATTTGTTTTTTTCCCTATCAAGGAATTTGGCATGCCAAGACTAAGGTTTGGTCACACCAAACCTATTTGATGTGTATCAAATATTTTGCATTAGAAAAGTCTTTCCCTCTATCTCTCTCACTCTCTCCCTTTTTGACCAAATTCTTTAAAATCAAGTCAAATACAATCTCTGAGAAAGAACATATACATGAAATATAACATTTAAGTATAATTCACATTTAAATGTGTATTTTTTAAAATTTCTTATACCTTAATTTATATTTCATGTATGTATTATCAAAATGTTTGAGAGCAGTTTCAAATCTCTAGGAGTTATAATTTAGATTCTAGGTTTTTGAAGATCATATAAATTCTCTTGGTTTATTCATCTCAGTATCTTTATCTCCCCCAATATCTCTCTCTCTCTCTCTCTCTCTCTGGTTCTTATTTTTACATAACCCCTACAGGTTATGTAGAACTAAGACCAAAATTTTTAGTCCTGCATAACCCGTACGGGTTATGAGGAAATGTGAACGTTGTATTTAGGTTTGCATAACTTGTATGGGTTATGAGGAAATTGAATATTTTACTCCCAAATGCCTAAAATCCAACATTGAAACTTGTTTCAAAACCCCACTGCTGTTTCAAATGTATTTCTATGATAGTAATATTCATGTTTTCATTTTTATTGTCAAATTTGCTTTTAAATGATTGATTTGCTTTGTTTTTTGGTTTGTTCTTGAATTTATTTTATCATTGTTACTTTATATTATAACATAATGATGCTAATTTTTTTTTATTTCTATTTGATTATGGATGTTCATCATGATGTTATGTGTAGGACAATCAATATCAACAATGGGAAAGAACAAGAGAGGAACAGATGAACAATGAGAGGCAGAAAAGAAAAGACAAAGGGAGCGTATGAGGAGATTACGTGAAGGTACATCATCTAATGCACCTAATGAAAATGATGAAAATGCAAAAATTCAATTTGATATGATGAATTCACGAAATTAAAATGATCAACATACACCAATTCAAATGCATGTGATGCATGCACCTAATGAATGCAAGGAACATACACCATTTACAATTGATTTGATGAATGCACCTAATGAAATTGAAGAAGATGAACCTATTGAATTTGACATGATTAATGCAGGTAATGCACCTAATGAAAATGAATAGCATGCACCAATATTAACACCTCCTAGAATAATTCGTAGAAAACCAAAGTTTCTAATTGACATTGATGAAAATATTTTGAATGATATGAAAGATAAAATTTATGAAAGAACATGTAGAAGAACAGTTAGAAGAATGTGGAATAAATATTTTGAAAACTTAAATCAAAGTGGAAGATGCCAATTAGTTGTTGAAATAATTAAAAATATGAAATTTAGAGAGACAATGAAAATTTTGGGGTTAATAACATCCAAAATAATAGTGAAAGAACCATTATGAGAAATCCATTTGATGCATACCAAGCCACTAGTTCAAAATCACTTACTAAAGATGATAATGTTACTTGACGTATCCTCACATCAACCATAATGGGAAATAAAATGAAAAAATCTCGTTGAATAAGCAAAACAAGCAAGTCATTAATGATAAGTAGAACAACATTAAACAATGCCTTAGAGAGGTGATATAAAATTGAGGATCCTAACAATAATTTTCTTTGGGCATTCTCAAGTAGACTCCCATGCAAGGACAAGATTGTTGTTGATGCATTAAGAGCAGTAATTGAAAATTTTTGGCATGACAATACAAGGGTTTCACCCAACCAAAGAGATGTTCTTAGAAGGCGAATTGGATTTAGAAATTGTAAGCCACATCCAAAATACTATTTAAATATAATTCAAACACAATTTTATGAAAGGTTTCTTCAAATCTTTCCTGAGATTAGAATTAACCAGAGATTTTTTGAGATGACAAAACCATTTTATATTAAGATTAATCATGCACGTACTACATGTTGTTGTAGGATCCATGTTGAATTTTCCATGCATTATGGTATTTATCGCCATGTATGTTATAATTTTCCTACTAATGATGTTTTGCAGGAATGTGGTCTACAAGCACCTCCTAAGTCACCAAGAGAATTTATTCCAAGTGTACTATGTAAACGAGATGATGGGTGCATTTATTATAAGATGATGTGTCTTAAAGGTTTTTTTCCTACATGTGGTGGTTTGAAAAAGTTGCATGGATGCATACATCTAGATATCACACATAAAATTGGTAAGAAACTAGTTTCTATTGGAAAATACAAGTTAGTCACATATGGTATTAAAGATGGAAAAGAATTAAAGAGGTCTGAGTTAGTGAAAAAAGATATATGTGTGGCTGATTTTATGAAGATTTTTTAAGAGAAACTAGTTTATGAGTGTGTGTTAAAATGTTGACACACTTCTATGAATCGTTCCATCCAAGGTTGCTCAAGAATGAGGCCTCAAATATCGATCCATAGGTCTCTAGTCATGGAGTGCAAAGATGTGAAATGGAGGCCCTCAGATTGACCTAGTTAGTGCCCATGCAAGTACACCATGAAATGAGAGATTCAAATGCATGAAAATGAGATCTACTTTATATGATTGCAATGCATGAAAAGAAATTAATCTAAATGATACGAATGCATAATTATTCTATAAAAGGAAATACAAATGCAAGTTTAATCTATGAAAATAAACATGAATCTAATCTACATGAATAGCCATGAATGCAAGAAGAGAGAAGTTGCAATATCCAAGCTTGAGTGCTCAAATTTTCCTCCAAAATTGCTCTCCAAACCTGCAGCATAACAATACTATGAAAACCTCATATGAAAATGAGAAGGAGAGATATCCTTATAAAGAAAAGTGAACGGTTGAGATTAAGAGGCAAAAAGTAAAGGCTATGATTAAGAGGCAAAAAGCCCACCACTTAGGAAGATGTGATAGAAAAAGGGATTTTTATTTAATTTATTTCCCTTTTCATCAAATAAAGTACTTTAAGTGGGGATTTTTATTTATTTAATTAAAAGAGGGGTTTTCTTTCAATTAAATAAATTAGAATAATTTTATTTAATTAAATGGGGGGAATTGAATTTAATTAAATGAGAGGAATTTTATTTAATTAAAAGGGAGAAATTTAATTTAATTAAATAAGATTAATTTTATTCAATTAAAAGGGAGATTAAATCTTTTAATTAAATAAGATAAATTTTATTTAATTAAAAAGAAAATTAAATCTTTTAATTAGATAAAAATGATCAAACCTTAGGAAATATTGAAATAATTGAATAAATGAATTAATTACAATTTGATCAAGGAAATTGATTTGAATTGAAAATGTTCCAAATCATTGATTTAGGAAATTGATAAAATGATAAATGGGGCCCATAGTCTAGGCGACCATTTTAGGGTGCATACAATGAGTACACAGGTCATACACATAGATCAAGGTGGTTAGATGAGAATTTTAAGTTGAGTAAGGAAAATTTCACACTCTGTACTATTGTCTCTATCGTTGATTTTGTTGAGAATTATTGGGAAGTGATCTTTTGAGACCCATATTGCAGAGTGCATGCAAGGTATCAGTGAACCATTAGGTGCTATGAGACTATGTTACGAAGGCCTATAATAACCTATCTCAGTAGGTGATGCAGAGATATGAGAAATGAACTAGGTTGGTACTATTTCCCAACTGGGTAGTGCAACTAGGATCCAATCCACTTCTACTATCATGGATTTCTCATGGTATATGACATGATCATCAAGCATTAGAAACATGAAAAATGAGGTAGATCACTATTGGAAATAGTCACAAAATCCTGTCCAAACATCAAACACTAACTTATTGCATAGTCTTTCATGAAATTTTAGAATGGTTCATAGGAAAAAATTAAGGTTCTTTTGGGACAGTCAGCTGATCCACTTCCCTCTCACTAACTTGGTGTAACAAACATCAAATCAAGGTCTTTGAGGTCCTATAAAATAGAAAAAAACCACAATGCAAGATATCAGGGCTTCCAAAAAGTCTAAACGTGTGAATTTATCTTGTTTCCACACGTCTATCCTAGCATAGGACTGTGAGTACAATGAGACCATTGATGTATCCAAATTTCCAAAGATCAAACTTGACACATGTGGTGCAGGAGCACCTAACTTGCCCTCAAGTCTCTATGAGGCTAGATACGGATATTTTATGTTTTGAAGTGTCAAGGATATAAATAAGGTCTTATGAGACCATTTTTGATGTAATAAGGTCATTAGGACCATTAGATGTTGTAGGGTCAAATTGTCAAAGTTACTCAAAAATTGTCAAAATTGTAAAAGTTGCCATTATGTGAAAAATAAGAGTCAAATGAACAAATTTGATGTCTAATGTCATGTAAAGGTATTTTATACCTATTTGGATCTATTTTGATGTGTTTTGGTTCATAGAAGTGTTTAGGACTAAAATATTGTCAAATTGTCAATAATACATAAAGAAAGTTATATTAGTACCTCCAATGGTCATGAGGAGTTGTAATTCAGTTTTGATTGGTTGAAAAGGTTGTTTGGATTTATAAATGCTTTTACAACCTCATTAGAGGGGTTGATGGTCAAATTATTGTGAAAAGAGTCAATAAAATTGGAGATTTCACTTTTTCTGAGACTTTGAAGTGGGTTTGATGGTTGGTCTGATGCCAAGGGCGTAGTGGAAAGTATTTCCATCCTCATTGCCAAATTTTTGGAAGTGTAAAAAAAAGAAGAATCCATACAAGTATGACTATCCCTGCACATGTTGATTGTCCTATGGTTTCTTATTTGTCAATGTAAACAATGTTAATACAACATAGTGTTATGTTGTTTCCTAGAGTGGATGGAGGGGTTAATATTTGTGTTTTGACTATGGAAGAGAGAATCATTGATGTTACCTTTAGTACCATTGGGTTGGTGTGTTCCTAATTGGCATTGAGAGTTCTGTATATAAGAAACTAGGAGGCCTAATTGGGAAAGGACTTGTGGAAGTAAGATTTCATGAGTTGGTGTGATTCAAGGGTTGGAAGACCTCAAGATATATTTAGGAAAGATGAGTATGCCTACGGTGATGTGTGTCAGTGGTTTTATGGGATTTTGGATTAGGAGTGAGTCTTTGGGGTATTGAAGAAACTTAAGGGGCTAGTAGCCTAGTGAGGGATTGGGGGTTTGTTACCTATTGAATAGGTGAGTTGGGAGGAAGATCTCCCTACTAGGTTGAGATTGGTGTATTCTCTCCATCAAAATGAGCCACCAAAAATGAAACACATGAACCTTATTAAACAAGCTCAAGCCTCTATACACTCAATGCATTTGAAATAGTGGCAAAATACAACTTTAGACTGTGACTATGACAGTGAACTTTGGATAGTTAGGTCCTAATGAATTACAACCAATGTAAATGAGGTTCTATCTCTGTTGTCTTTGGATTTCAAGGATCCTAACCCACCATGAACACACACCATATGAAAGCAAGAGATAACTACAACAAAAACACAGAACTGTACTACTTTGCTCCCACTGTCACTGTGATTATGATTTCAACATGGAATAGGACAATCACAACAACTAGCATGTAACCAACACAAAAATGATATCTTTTTGTTTTCATTGCATTTTAAGGACCCTATAACTCCTATTGACACATGGAATATGCATTCAACCTTGTATCAATGCATTTTAGGTGTTTACAAACTTGTCTTGGACTGTTACAATAACTGTGACTGATTTCCTTCACTGGACAGTCAAGAGATGAGGACTTGTCTTTGCAAAAAAGGTTTTTTCAAATGCTATCTTTTCTTGGTTAGGATCCCAACACCATTTCCAATACTTCTAAAACCTCACATCCCTCCAACCTTCCATCCACCACTCTGTGCAAACTCAAAAACTCCCCTCTTTTGATTAATACATGAAGATATCAGCCACTTTTTCATCTCAATCACATCTAGAACATTTTCCACATGTCCTGCAACTTGGAGGAAAGAAATAACATACAAAAAAATTCTATAATACACAATTATGGAATTTTCACCAAGCCATTTGGGATATTTACATTTTTATCCCCTCACTTTACCCTAGGTAGTGTTTTGAGCCTTCTTTACAAAATTTGATATAAATTTATCAAATCAAATCAACCTTGCACCAAAATGAAGAAGATTCACAACTCTTATATCCTCAATCACAATTATTTCATGAGGATGAAAAATATGTAGAAAAAAATGAGAAAATATCAGACTGTACAGTGGAAAAGCAAGAAAATAGTGGAGATTTTATTGAAGAACTTCTCACAATGATTGACTAGCCCGTACAAAGGAGCCAAAATGGATTATTTAAGGAAATAATGTTTGAATGTAATTGATCCATGCCTAGGAGTGACTTTTCATCTTCCTTTTTCAATATTTTTCCCTCTTTTTCAACTTTTTACAAAAAAATTGCTTGACAAGTTTTCCTACATTTTAACAACTTTTACATCTAGATGCCTAAAGGCGTACAAATTGGGGAAATAATAAAAAATGGTCTAAAATGACCTTAGAAACTATTATTAAGCTAAATCTAATCAAAATTAATCAAAAATCCATAATTTCCTATCTGAGGCTAATCGAGACATACACACAATGAACAATTTTGATCACATTTCAATTACAAATAACTAAATTTTGATGTACAAAGATATGTACACATTGAACAAATTGGATCAAATATAAACTTTCATATATATCAAAATGAAGACTAATTGTGTACATATACAAAGAAATAGCATAAATGTCAAGTCAAAAATAGAGTTAGAAAAATGTGCCATGTGCCATGTGCCATGCGCCATGCGCCATGCGCCATGCGCCATGCGCCATGTGCCATGTCAAGGTCGACATATACAAAACAAATGTCAAATATATAAATAAATTGGTCCTTCAATGACCAAAAATAGAACTATATGCCTCTATGGATGTCTATGATTGTGGTGGATCATCAAAATCGAGCCACTTCAAAGTAGTATGTGGCTCTATAGGTGGCTGCACAAGGAAAATTCAAATGTTAAATCAGATATATTTTATCAATATAACATCAAAATAACTAAATACTGGACTGTAAATTGTTTACAGTTGAAATGTTGATTACCTCATCTCTTTCTTCTACACTTGGAAAAGGTTGAGAATCTGTGGGAACTCCTGAAGGGGGATATAACAGGTAAAAAACCATTAATACAAGTTAATAACATATATTAAAAAAAAAATTAAATAACTAAAAATGCATGGAATAAAAAAAAATGCATACCAGAGCCTTAGTTGGATCTCCTACGCTCATGGGAATCAAAGTCACTGATGGAGACAAGAGGCATTTCATACAGGAAGGAAGGAGGGCTTTCAAACAAACAAAAAAGCAATCCAAAAGGAGTTAATAACAAGATTTCAACTCTGTTGTGCACTTAGTGAAAAGGAGTTAAGAAGACAAGCATACCTCTTCCCTCCATTGTACTGGACCCCATCTTTGAAGAGTAGGAATTCTAACAAAATAGAATGGTAGAGAATTAGTGGGAATTTTTTAAGGGGGCTGTAATAGGTAAAAGACAATTAATACAAGTTAATAACCAAAGTTTTTGACAAACTCTAAAAACTAAAAATGTGTGTACTTATATATAAACATATATGCTTAACATATGTAGAACAAATGCACATCAGAGCCTCAGATGGTTCTCCTGTACTCTTTGGAGGTATCGTCACATCTGAAGAAACTATTACCATTTCTGGTATGAAAAATGATAACATATGTTATAGTCATAGAAGGATTTAGAGATTTCAAACAAGAAAGAATGCAATCGAAAGTGAATATGAAGATGTTACATCTTCCCTCCTGAACCTCATTGACAATAGGTGCATTAATTAATTTTGTAAACCCTATTTGTTTATATATAGAGAGTAAATAAATTAGTTGCATTTATCAATATCTACATGTACATGTTTAATCATAATACATTTCAACAAATAAATTTAAATTGTACTAGATTAAATTTTGTCATTTGGGTGTTCGGTAGGATATCTTTTTCTGTCTTGTTGTGCTTGAAGCTGAATTTCACACACGAGATTTCCTCCATCCAGGTGGGGTAACCTAACAGAAACAAAATTAACATAAGAGAAAAGAACGTATAATATTAAATCTAAGTAAAAAATCTAAATCTAAATGATTTGCATATTAAAATTGTAAATAAGAGATGTACAAAATATGAACCACAAAGCTATCTAGGCCAAAGTCAATGGCCAAAAGCGTGATATTAGAGCTGAGTTTCTGGTTTTTGATTGTGATATTATCAAGTTGGGACATTTGATCCCCTGATAAGCCCTATAAAAAATCAAATAAAAATACATATTAACAAAACATATTTTGAAACCAATGTATTATTATACTTTTAATAATATTTACAAATCTTTACATCGGGTGGCAAAACCACTTGTGCATGTGGAGCCGACCGAACATTACATGGTGTATGTGCATCACTTGCAGCACCCTGCAATGCATATTATTTATATGTCACTTTAAATTTCTCTATAAATAAAAAAATATTTAATTTTATAAGATTTAGGTAATTAATTAATAACATGTTATAAACACAAATAAATACATCTGTGTTTGCTCGCCATAAAACACCAAGATCATTAGGTCATCGATGAATGCAATATCCTCTCCAGTGGAAGCATGAAATCTACTCCCGTAATGTGTACACAAATGAGATGTCAAACCATCCTCATTCACGTCAGTGTCTACACCACAACATATACTATGGCAGGTGGTAGACATATGCTCAATGGGATGACCTGTGCCAAATGATGCATCTGTTGATGATGGAGGTGTTGGTCCATCATTTGGTTTGGCTAAGTGTGTGCCATGCTAAACAATGATGTTAGTCAATGATGCAGCTACATGAAGAGTCTGTAACTCCATAGACTCCTTCAGTGTTATTGGGACCATGACGTGAAATATGGGTTTAGGAACTACATGCCTCCTATGCTGTGGGTCTACCACTCTATAGACCTCAGGTCTATCCTACACAGAGGCTCTCCCTCTACCCTGAAACTATCACATGTCAAAAAAATTTGACTTCAGGCCAAGGATAAACTCACAATATAAGTTTCTCAAAAAACACAAAGACACCTCCCAATTCTTTCAAGGTGGTTGGTCAAAGACCATATATCACCTATTAAAAAAAGCTCTTTTCATCCCAATGTGCACACACTAATGTATATGAAACCTTGATATATCAGTAAGTAGGCTTTCACTAGTTGCAAGATAAGTGAAAAGAGCACATATGTCTTCTTTAAGTATGCCCTTTATTTTTACCTCATCATATGAAAACCCATCCGGATAAAATGCACGACATCTGTCCCTCTATGAACCCCATTTAGTAACTTGTCTAGATACCTAATTCACACTATTGGCCATTATTTCTAGGGTTGTCGTGAGGGATGAGTGGTGCTCCTGAGTAGTGGACCTCAACCTATTCACTAATATAGAAATTTGGGCAGTGTTTTGTGTCAGGCGATTGATAAGATCATCCTATATGGCCTGAACACGATCTGCTGGAGGACACAAAGGGATTTGGGGTGGCGATGGTTGTTCAGGAGCAGGATTTTGAGAGTTTTGTGTTTTTGGAGTAGCATCTTGAGGGTTTTTCTTGTTGCTCATATGCAAAATTTTTAGAGTTTTCTTGTGTTGGTTGTGCAAGAAGAGGTCTTTGTTGTCTCTTTTGTGTTCAGGGATTGTTTTTAGAATTTGACATCAAATTAATAAAAAAACTTAAATCAATTAAACAAACTGTACTTTAATTCAAATAGAAACAAAACCATAGAATTAACAAATTCTTACTTGTTTGACGGCGTTGCATGGTTACAAATTGATCCAAATGATGGAAAATCCAATTGGCAAGAGAACACGCTTGAGTATTGCCTTTTTTGCACCCTCAAACTCACTATCCACCATTTTTGGCGTTGGAAAATAATGCTGGCCACAAATTTTTAAAAAATTAGTAGTTCTTCATAACCCGTATAGGTTATGAAGACCTTTTTTTTATTGTTTTCTTTAGGATTGGAAAAGGCTCAGTTTTGTCAAGCCTACGTGATTTGAATTTCAGATAAATTGCATGGGTTATGGAAAATTTTGAGTTTTTTTTGGCCGCCGCCACTTTTTATACCAGTAACTTGGTGCACTTACCCATGGGTCTCCAAATTTTTATTAACATTCTATCCCATCTTTAGGGATCACTTTTATGAGTCCTATATTTATTTATGCTCCTAGAGATTTGTGATTAATGGCTTCAGTATAAACTAAAAGAAACTCTTCTCCTATCCATTCAATATTATCCATGTAGAACTCCACAAGAAGACCATCAAGCCTAGGGGCCTTATCAGAACTCAAGCCAATATAGCTTTATTGATCTCTTCCATGAAGATCATTCTATTAAGTAGGTTTGCATCTTCCATTTTCCCCTTTTTAGGGATAATCCTTTTGGTTTTGTTTCTCGTTTCCTCCATGGTGTGGCCTTTCTCATCAGTGGAGAAGAGGTTGGAGTAAAAGGAAGTAAAATCCTAAAGGATTCTCTTTTGGGAGTTAATGGTACTACCATTATCACAAATAGAGTCAATTATTTCCTTGGCCTCTTTGGATTTAAGTATTTAAATGAAGTACTTAGACCCTTTGTCTCCATGGGTAAGCCAGTTAATTCTAGCTCTGGTTTTAGCACCCTGGATTTTAATGTTATGATATTTTCTAAGTGCATCTCTAGTTTGAGATACAAGATCCAGGGCATTTTGATTAGAGGAGTCTTCCCGCACCTTGTCCTCAGTCAGATAGAGTTGATCATGTAATTCAACCTCCCTTCTCCTATTATCTTTAGTTGTCATCTTGCCAATAGTTTGGAACAAGGTCCCCCAACTTTGGATATTCTGAGACCACTTATCTATGGAATTAGAATGATTCACAATGCAATTATTATACCATCTAATAATTCTTACTGCAGACTAGATTCCATCAAATTTCAATAAATTGGTATTTAGTGCAAAACCATTAGACTTCCTTACTGCAGAATGTTGCCATTTAATCAGAAATATGGTACAAACTACTGGGTGGTGATAAGAGAGATTGTAGGAAATGACAAAGGCCCCCACAACATTGGAGTCCTTCTTGAGACTAAAAACCTCCTTATCCACATAGAATCTATCCAATCTAGAGTAGATCCTCTTTTCTCCTTGCTGGAAATTGGACCATGTATGCTAGATATATACCCTTGAAGTTTGTCTTATTTCCAGAAAGAGGGTCAAACAATTTGAGCTGATTAATCATTTTATACCAATAGAACTTCTCATCACCTCTCCATTCAAACCTTGTTCCTCCAGTTTTGTCTTGGGGGCTTTCAATCATATTGAAATCTCTCCCATTGATCCAGGGGATATTATTCAAGTTGCACATCCACTTCCACAACTCAATCTTGTCTTTTTGTTCATTGGGATCATATACATTTTCTATACCAATTTCTAAGTCATTATGTTGAAGGGTGATCCATATCAGTGTATTGCATGGAGAGTTCCCCCAGCCAGAGATAAGCTTATTCCATTTAAGTCCAACAAGAATAGTATCCCCACCTCTTCCTATTTGGTGATTGGTATAAAATCTCTTAGCATCCTTCTAAATGCATTTTAGGATAATTTCTAGAGTGAAGCCTAGATAGCCTTAACTTCCTGAAGGAGAAGGAAATCAATTTATTTCTGGATCATTAGGAATCTATTGACAACATATTTTTTGTCCAAGGATTCAAGTCCTTTGACATTCCAAGAGGCATATTTTAACTCCATGTGTAACTATTTAGAGATCAGTTTCCATGGGATCTATAAAGCTCTTGAACTAGTTGGGGAATTTATTCATGGGTTTCTTAACACCTGTTTCATGTTGGAGGTTTGGCCGGGAGGCCTTCCTCTCTTTCTCTTAACATTAGAATCACCACATTCATTAGGCATTGAGATATGATTCATTTCCTTGTTCTTCTTGTTTTCCTTCGCTCTCCTCTTTTTTTTTGAGCCTTGAAGACAAACTATTTGGAATCATCATCTTCTGCATGGGAAGGAAAAATAGTAAGGTTACTAATTTCTCCTTCTTCAAGCTCTCCATCATCAGTAAACTTAGGAAGCCTAGCACTAGGTCCTGATGACATGTAACTGATTGAATGTTTTAAGATGTTAAGTTGATCACCAAAATGTAGAAAGATAATGCAAGACATTAAATTAGTTAATGGATTGTATTGTCATTGATGTCAACTTGATATAAATCAGTTATAGTCAAAGTGTCAAAGACTTTAGAGAATCAGAGAAAAAATCTTATGCTTTCACTAATGCATAAAAGACAAGCATTCACTATGTGACTTCAAACACCAATTGATAGTGGAACCCGATGGACAAGATCACCGAAAGTTAAGTCACAGTGATGCATGAGCAAGAAAATCGATGAGAATTACCGACGAGAAGAATCACAAGCATATGTGACGAACATAATCACAGTGTAACCCGATAGATAGACAAGCCCGAAGGAAAGACAACCCCGGTGGACAGAAAACCCCGATGGAGAAGCCCGAGGAGAACTTGAGTGTTGAACGAAGCTATCAAAGAGTTATAAAACACTGAAGTTAACTGGAGTTTAGAAATGAAAAAATATCTAGCTGGTAGAGCTAAATAAAGACTTAACTAGTAGTTATCATTGTTTTCATCGACAAGATAAAGCCAAAGATAAGTAAAGGATTTAAAGGTATTTTGCCTAGTTGGCAAGAAGATCTCTGCGAGATAAAAATAGGAGTTTTTCTTTAAATCAGATTGGCTAAGATTGCGAATCATGCCAAGATCAAGAAAATCAAGAACCTAGAAACAATGATATCATGTCTATAAAGAGACAACTTAATTCGTTACAAATTAAGGGGAGTGAATGAAAATGAGGATGTTGGAGAGAAAATGATGAAGAACAACTTCATATAGTCCTGATCAATCAAGTTGAGGAAAGAGCTAAAGATTTCTGTGGACATCGAGCAACAAAGCATAACATCACCGAGAAGAACAAAAGTGGAGCAAAGGTATTGAAAAGATATATTGTTCATATTGGTTTAATGAGCTTACAATAGATCTGAAAATCTGCAAGTATAAGTTGTATATGTGAACAGATCATACTATTTCAGTTTAACCATTGATTCAGAAAGTCTCTTAACCGAACAAGATTTAAAGATCCTTTCTATATTGAGATACATCCCAAGGAGTATAAAAAAGTTTGATCATGAAGATAGCATGAGATTCCAGATACCATTTGACAAACCAGAAGAGTTTGGAGAAGGAAGGTAGCATAGAAATTCCCGATATCAAGTGACAAACTAATCTTTTAAATCCTCTAACAAGGTCACACCTAACAGTGTGTTTGTAACCTTCAACAGGGTTGTCTCTTCATCGAGATCACTTTAGAAGAGTGAAAATTTTGGGTTATTGGTCCCAAGTGGTTTTTCCCTTAACAGGGTTTCCACATTAAAAATCCATGTGTTAATGTGTTTATGAGTCATTACTTTAGTTTTTTGCACTACACATAGCTAATCTAGATTGATTGGTATACTCTAAGTAATTTACTATTTTTTGGTAAATTGAAAGAATGCTATTTGGTAAACATAAAGAATAAGGTTTAACAAAGCATTTTGAGTAGTAGTAATTTGATAAGTATATTTGAAGGCATTCATCTTATAGGACTGAAGATAACTAGAGGCTTACTATTGTGGTACTAAGTTTTTAGGTAGATAAATTGGAATATTTTAAGGCCACTGATTTACCCCCCCCTCTCAGTTATTACTAAAAATGGGTATCATAGCTTGTGTGCTTAGAAATGGAGTTTAATATCTCAAGAAAAAGATCACAAGATGAATAGATGAGATGTGTCCAAGCTGAATAAAGACAAATTTGCATCATAGAAAAGCAGAATAAGACTCCACCTATCAGGTATTGGTAATGATGTTACTCAACACCTTGATATTGAATATGTGCTACCTAAAGGACCTCACACTCTTGAGAAACTAAGATAAAATCATGATCATAATTGCATGATGATAGAAATTTCCTCATCACTCTCCGATGCTGAGTTTGAAGATGTCAAAACCTGCACCTCTGCAAAGAAAATGTGGGATAAGTTGAAGCTGGTACATTGAGGAGATGCTAATGTACTAAGATCCAAGGCAGAAATCCTAAGAGGGAGGTTTGATGACCTAAGGATGAAAGAAGGAGAAAATATCACTAAGTATAGCTACAGAATAAAAGAGGTAGTCAATGCTATCTGAGGAGTTGGAGGTGTACTTGAAGAGGAGACAGTGGTAAGTAAAATCTTAAGAACCTTACTTCCTGTATATGCTATTAGAGTTTCTTCTATTCAAGAAATGAGAGTAGTTGCAAACAATATAGTTACTCTAGATAGTCTGATTGGTAGACTGATTTAATTTGAGATGAATAACTTTGATAATAGTGTCTTACCATCTATAGAATCTGCATTCAAATCTTCTTTGAAAATAAGCAATTCAAGTCATAGACATGCTATTAGAAATGATAGTGAAAGTGATAATGAGGATCAAGGATTTGATGAGATTGAAGCACTAATGGAAAGAAGATTGCAGAGATGTAAAGGTAGATACAAGGGTAAATTACCACTTGTATATTTCAATTGTAAAGAAGTTGGACACTTTTCTACAAGATGTCCAAACAGAAGAAAATATGACAGAGGTAATGACAGATCATATGAGAAGAAGTTTGATAGAGGTGATAACAAATATTACCAAAGGAACTGACAATCTGACAAAAGAGATACCCAATACTACAAGGACAAAGGGAAGAAATCTTGTTACCTAGCTGAGAACAAAGCTGATAAAATTGACACTGAATCAGAAGAAGACATTGAGATGGTATTTGTATCCATGAAATATGATTCAGACGAAGAAGAAGAAAGGTATGTAGAAACTGCACTCATATATAAGGTTAGTAAGAATGATGTTTGGATCATAGATACTGGCTGCACTCACCATATGACCGGTGATAAAAAAAGTTTGAGAATTTTGAATACTATAATGGTGGTTCAATAAGAATGGGAAATGATACACCTTGTCTAGTTGAAGGCAAAGGAACTATAATGTTAAATAACCTGATCAAATGTGAAAATACTTATTGGGTAAAAGATCTGAATTATAATATGTTAAGTGTTTCACAAATAAATAATGCGGGTCACCGAGTGACATTTGAAAATAAGAAGGCAACGATCTTAAATGAATCAGGAAGGTTGATCAAAACCGGTGAGCAGACAAAAGGTAACCTTTTCTATCTTGATGACATTAACACCACTTTTTTAATGGCTAGAAATGAAGACATATGGTTGTGGCACAAAAGATAGTGTCATGTGAATTTTGACAACATGATAAAGATAAGCAACAAAAGGAATGTCAGAGGCTTACCAAGCATGACTAAGCCCGAGCATATCATGTGCAAGAATTGTCAAAATGGTAAGATGAAAAAGTCTAGTTTCAAGAGTAAAACCCATACATCTAATGCAATTCTAGAATTAGTCCATACAGATCTATGTGGACCCATGAGAACAAAGAGTTACTATGGAGATAGGTATTTTATTCTCTTTGTTGATGATCATTCTAGAATGATAATAGTTATGTTCTTAAAAGATAAATCAGAAGCATTCAAGATGTTTAAATGGTATAAGGCTATGGTAGAAAAACAAAGTGAAAATAAATTAAAATGCTTAAGGTCAGATAGAGGAGGGGAATTTACTTCAGATGAATTCACTAACTATTGCAATGAGCATGGAATTAAAAGACAGGTTTCTGCACCGAGAACACCACAACAAAATGGAATTGCTAAAAGAAGAAACAAATCAATTGTTGACTGTGCAAGAACATTGATGATTGAGAAGAGTATCACTCAAATTTTTTGGAGGGAAGCTATCAGTACTGATGTCTACACATTAAACAAAGTACAATTGAAGAAGGACACAAATAAGACATCCTATGAGCTTTGGTATGGTCACACACCCAATGTAAGTTACTTCAGAATCTTTGGAAATCAATGCTATATTTTGAAAGATGATAGAAATGGAAAACTTGACTCCAAAAGTGAAGAATGTATCTTTCTAGGGTATTCAACCAAAAGCAAGGCCTATAAATGTCTTAGCAAGCCATCTAACAAGATCATTGAAAGTGCAAATGTGAAAATAGATGAATTTGCAGAAAAGAATGATAAGGAAAGCATAAGAGAACCAGAGGAATATAATTGGTTTGTTTATATAGAACCTAACACTCTACCCAAGCAACAGTGTATCGCTCTTGAGAAATAGAACATTCCACCTGAGCATCAGGATGCAATTGCCAAAAATCAGGAAAATCCTCAAGATGATGTTCCAAGCGATGGAGATCAGAATGAAGGTCAAGAAGATGATCAGAATGATGAACACAAAGCTGAATCAAAACTTGACAAGTATGTCAGAAGACATCATCCACATAATCAAATCATAGGAGACAAGAAGGATGGAATGAGAAAAAGAAGTAAGTCACTAAACACTAGATGTTTACTTTGTGATTTTGAGCCTAAATCTGTTAATACTACACTTGAGAATGAAGAATGGGTCAGTGCTATGAATGAATAAATAGAACAGATTAAGAATAATAGTACCTAGACACTAGTACCAAGACCAGATGACAAGAATGTCATCGGTACCAAATGGATATTTAGAAACAAGATGAATGAGAATAGAGAAGTCACAAGAAAGAAAGAAAGATTAGTATGCAAGGGGTATGCACAAGAAGAAGGTATTGATTATGGAGAAACTTTTGCACCCATTGCTAGACTAGAAGGAGTTTGAATCTTACTTTTTTATGCTGCATTCAAAGGATTCAAGGTATACCAGATGGATGTCAAATCTGCATTCCTAAATGGAATACTGGAAGAAGAGGTATACATTGAACAACTAGAAGGGTTTGTTGATCCAGACAAGAGAAACATGGTATGTAGAATACATAAAGCCTTGTATGGATTGAAACAAGCACCTAGAGCCTAGTATGAAATACTTCACTCCTATCTCATTAGCATTAAATTTGTAAGAACAAGTGAAAATAGAAATATGTATTTAAAAGAAGACACCGATGGTAATTTCTGATTGCTAAAATTTTTGTTGATGATATCATTTTTGGGGGAAATGAAATGTTATGTAAATCCTTTGCTAATGAAATGAGCAAAGAGTTTGAAATGTCTATGTTTGGGGAGATCAAATTCTTTCTTGGTCTACATATTCTTCAACAAGATGCAGGAATATATATATCACTCAGTCAAAATACATCAAGGAAGTGCTGAAGATATTCAAGATGGAAGATTCCAAACCAGTTGGAACACCTATGACTACCGGATGTAAGATAAAAAAAGAAGACAAATCAAATGAGGTAAATCAGACCTTGTATATATCAATGATTGGAAAACTAATGTATGTTGTTCATACTAGACCGGATATAGCACACACAGTTGGAATAGTTGCAAGATTCTCTGCTAATCCCAAAGAATTGCATATGACTATTGTCAAGAGAATTTTGAGATATCTGAAGAACACTGAGGACTATGGCTTATGGTATAAAAGATAAGAAAAATTTGAGCTACAAGTCTATACAAATGTTGATTGGGATGGAAACATTGATTACCAAAAGAGCACAACTAGAGGAGCATTCTTCATGGGTGACAGACTTGTCACATGGATCAGCAAGAAGCAAGGATGCATCTCTCAGTCTACTGCAGAAGCAGAGTATGTGGCTGCTACTGAAAATTGCTCCAATATTGCATGGATCAAACAGTTGCTGGAATGTATGAATATGAAGATTCTTGAACCAGTAATTATCTACTGTGATAATACTAGTGCAATTAACATTTATAGTAATCCAGTCAAGCATGTTAAGACTAAGCATATTGCTATCAAGTATCACTATCTAAGAGAACAAGTGCAAGCAAAGGAGGTGATACTGGAAATGTTCAATCAAAGGAACAATTAGTTGATATATTCACCAAGCCATTACCAAAGGATACATTTGAGTACTTGAGATAGAGACTAGGGGTACAACCCTTGTTTATCAGTCAGTAAGCTAACTAGAAGGCTGCATCAGCCTACACATAATCAGAAGATCATTCATGTTGATGCAAACACGGAGATGAACAACAACATATACATCTGTACACAACAAGGTACAAATATGCACCGAACACAAGAGACATTGTATTGCTGATGGATAATGAAATTAAAGGAATATATTATATAAAGGGATGAATGATGATATAGAAGAAAATTGTTTGGCATTGTTGTCAAAGGGAGAGATTATCTCATTATCATAAGGGAAGAGATTCATTATCATAAAGGAGAGATTAATTATCTCATTATCAAAAAAGATTATATCATTATCCATGAAGAGAAGTTCCAGAGAATCAAAAGGAAGAGTTAATCAATATTCAAAGGGAGAGATTGATAACATATGAAATATCCATCTAAGGGAGAGAAGTAACAAAGGGAGAGAGTTCATACAAAGAAAGAGATTGTTGTCAAAGGAAAAAGAGATTATCAAGAAGAGGATCAATCAAGGCAGAGCACATATCAGAACAAAGACATTAGATGCTACATCTATCCAATGAAGGGATTGAAGATTAAAAAAACACTCCGAAGAAACAAATCTAAACTATTTGAGCTTATCGAAAGCCATACATTTGTAATAGTTACAATAGGAAAGATTTATGAAACTGTTATATTTCATATTGTATTAGTAATAGTATAGTATGATAATGTAGTGTGGTGTCATCAATGCCAAAGGGATAGATTGATCACATGTAACTGATTGAATGTTTGAAGATGTTAAGTTGATCACCGAAATGCAGAAAGATAATGCAAGACATTAAATCAATTAATGGATTGTATTGTCATTGATGTCAACTTGATATAAATCGGTTATAATCAAAGTGTCAAAGACTTTAGAGAATGAGAGAGAAAGTAATGCATAAAAGACAATCATTCACTATGTGACTTCAAAAACTGACAACTAGTGGAACTCGATGGACAAAGATCACCGAAAGTTAAGTCACAGTGATGCCCGAGCAAGAAAACCGATGAGCATTACTGAGGAGAAGAACCACAAGCATACTCGATGACCAGAATCACAGTGTAACCCGACGGACAGACAACCCCGACAGAGAAGCCTGAGGAGAACTGGAGTGTTGAATGAATCTATCAAAGAGTTAAAATGCCAAATTTAACTGGAGTTCAAAAACAAAAAAATATCTAGCTAGCAAAGCTAAATAAAGACTTGACTGGTAGTTATCATTGTTTTCATCGAAAAGATAAAGCCAAAGATAAGTAAAGGATTTAAAGCTGCTTTTTCCAGTTGGCAAGAAGATCTGTGCGAGATAAAACAAGATTTTTGCTTTAAATCAGATTGGCTAAGATTGCAGATCACGCCAAGATCAAGAAAATCAAGAACATAGAAACGGTGATATCATGTCTATAAAGAGACAACTTAATTCATTAAGAATTAAGGGGAGTGAATGAAAAAGAGGATGTTGGAGAGAAACTGATGAAGAAAAACTTCATATAGTCCTGATCAATCAAAGTGAGGAAAGAGCTAAATATTTATGTGGACACCGAGCAATAGAGCATAGCATCACTGAGCTGAACAAAAGTGGAGCAAAGGTATTGGAAAGATATATTGATCAGATTGGTTTAATGAGATTACAATAGATCTAAAAATCTGCAAGTATAAGTTGTATATGTAAATAGATCATACTGTTTCAGTTTAACCATTGATTCATAAAGTCTCTTAACCGAGCAGGATTTAAAGATCCTTTCTATATTGAGATACATCCCAAGGAGTATCAAAAAGTTTGATTATGAAGATAGCATGAGATGCCATATACCATTTGACAAAACATAAGAGTTTGGACAAGGAAGGTAGAATACAAATGCCTGATATTAAGTGACAAACTAATCTTTTAAATCCTCTAACAAGGTCACACCTAACAGTGTGTTGGTAACCTTTAACATGGTTGGCTCTTCACCGATCTCACTTCAGAAGAGTGAAAATTTTGGGTTACCTATCCCAAGTGGTTTTTCCCTTAACAGGGTTTCCACATTAAAAATCCATGTGTCAATGTGTTTATGATTCATTAATTTAGTGTTTTGCATTACAGATAGCTAATCTAGATTGATCGGTATACTCTAAAATTTACTATTTTTTGGTAAATTGAAAGACTGATATTCGGTAAACATAAAGAATGAGGTTTAACAAAGAATTATGAGCAGTAGTAATTTGATAAGTATATTTGAAGGCATTCATCTTATAGGACTGAAGATAACTAGAGGCTTAATATTGTGGTACTAAGTTTTTGGGTTGATAAATTGGAATATTTTGAGGCCACTGATTCACCCCCCTCTCAGTTATTACTATCAGGTCCATTCCTCTGGGAAGAGGTGGTGTCAAGAGGGGTAATGACACCTTTATTGGGTATAGGGTGGAGGATCTTGGGGGGGAGGGGGGGGGGGGGGGGGCAGAAAGGATCACAATGAGAGAGTAATCATCCAGTTTTCCCCTATCGTCATATGCTTGTTTAAGGGCATTGAGACCATCTAGGGATGCCTCTAAAATAAAAAATTCATCCTTCTTCTCAACCAAATCCTCTAGATCTACCACATTCACTCCAACAGAGGGGACAAAAAAATACTTATTCTTGCCTCCACATAGAGGAGGGGAAGGGGTGCTAGTATCTTCCTGGGGTTGCAGATGAGGAGGGAGATCAATCTAAGAGCTCACATTGGGCTAGGATGAACCCTTGGCCTAAGTGCCATACCTTCTTCCAATATTTTCAAGGGCCATTTGCTGGGCATTAAGGGTTATGTGTTTGGGATATGGGGTCTTGGAGTCAAGACCAAAGTCAAGGGTAGAGGTGTGAGGAAGGTTTTGTAGATTCTCCAAGGTCGGCATCATAGTACAAGGTGGAGGTTCCTCATTGAATTTAAAAGAATTTTTGAGAGACTCCAAGATTGCAATGGATTTAGGGGAGGATAAAAAAGAAGAGGGAATCTTAAGTGGTGCAGAGGAGTCACTTTTATCCATATTCTTAGAAGGAACTCAAGTATTAGTAGCAGTGTGAGCAGAAGTAGGTTTGGTGACAGGGTAGGGTTTCTTTTTTATAAGAGGACAAGATTGTCGCATGTGGCCTTCCTTTTTACATAGGATACACACATTAATTCCACCCAAGTAAGTAACAAGACACACAGCTATTTGGTCTTGCATATCGAAATAAATTTCCTTTGGGATGTCAAGGTTAGGGTTAATATTAATCAAGACTCGTGCATCAGTGTGGGGGAGAGGATTATCGATCTCGTAGACCCTAATAACTTTCCCAATTGACTCCAGCGTCTAAGACAAGAATTTCCACAAGAATGGTGTAAAATTACCTATAGTAAGCCAACGGGGAGATGAGAGGGATATAATCTTGTCATGGGTGGCTTCGAGAAACCACAAAATGGCTCTAAATTTATAAGAGCCTACCCTCCAGAATTGACACTTGATAATTTTTTTTTGGGATTTAGGGTTCACAAGAAATGCTTTAAAAAAAAACTTTTGAATCATATGGAAATAATTAAAATGAAAACCTTGTTTATTGCCCCAAACTTCATGCAACTAGTCGTACAAAAAATCCCTAGAAGGAAGTTTGGAAGGTTCTTGAGCAACAAGAAAAACTGTTGTATCTCTAAGTCTAATCTTCTCTGTTCCAATAGTAATGAACATTTAAAAGTTAGGTATGATAAAAAATCTAGTGGAAAATGGGGTCTTACCTCTATCTCTTGGGTCTTGCAGATTGAAGATGTATGCACCCTAAAGTGGTCGCCTAGACTATGGGCCCCATTTATCAATTTTATCATTTTATCAATTTCTGAATCAATGCATTGGAACATTTTCAATTCAAATCAATTTCCTTGATCAAATTGTAATTAATTCAATTATTCAATTATTTCAATATTTCCTAATGTTTGATTATTTTTATCTAATTAAAAGATTTAATTTTCTTTTTAATTAAATAAAATTTATCTTATTTAATTAAAAGATTTAATCTCCCTTTTAATTGAATAAAATTTATCTTATTTAATTAAAGTAAATTTCTCCCTTTTAATTAAATACAATTCCTCTTATTTAATTAAATTCAATTTCCCCCATTTAATTAAATAAAATTCTTCTAATTTATTTAATTGAAAGAAAACCCCTCTTTTAATTAAATAAATAAAAATCCCCACTTAAAGCACTTTAATTGATGAAAAATGAAATAAATTAAATAAAATTAAATAAAAATCCCTTTTTCATCACATCTTCCTAAGTGGTGGGATTTTTGCCTCTTAGTCATAGCCTTTGATTTTTGCCTCTTAATCTCAACCGTTCACTTTCCTTTAAAAGGAGACCTCTCCTTCTCATTTTGAGATCATCTTTTTCATAGTATTGTTATGCTACAGGTTTGGAGAGCAATTTTGGAGGAGCATTTGAGCACTTGAGCTTGTATATTGCAACTTCTCTATCTTCTTGTCTTCTTCTTCTTGCATCCATGGCTATTCATGTAGATTAGATTCATGTTTATTTTCATAGATTAAACTTGCATTTGTATTTCTTTCATAGATTAATCATGCATTGTTATCATTTAGATTAATTTCCTTTCATGCATTGCAATCATATAGAATAGATCTCATTTTCATGCATTCGAATCTCTCGTTTCATGGTGTACTTGCATAGGCACTACCTAGGTCAATCTGAGGGCCTCTATTTCAAACCTTTGCACTCCATGACTAGATAGCTATGGATCGATATTTGAGGCCTCATTCTTGAGAAACCTTGGATGGAATAATTCATAGAAGTGTGTCAACATTTTAGCACACAGAAGAAGCCATCACTTCTTTTTCGGATGAATTTGGCACTATCGAGTAGTTTTTGGATGTTATGGATTGCATCTTTGAATTAGTGGGAGTTAGGAACCTGCAAACCCTTGTTATTGATCCTTCCCACTACTTCTCTCGACTGCAAAATGAGCCCATCACTGGGCGATTTTGATCCCATTCAAAGGAGTAAATGTTGTCATACAATATAACTTAAGGCCTCATCGAAAACTCTGCTTGCAAGTTGTAGAGCCTCAATAGAAAAAAAAATCCTGACTATCTATATTAAAATATTTTTATTTAATTAAATCTATTAAATATATATAAGATATAATTAACATATGTAATAGTTATATCTTTTAAATATTATATATTATTTAAATCCATCTCCATCCCTCCCCATCTTCCTCTTTATACCTCTCCCCTATCTCTATCGCTTTGACTACATCTCTTTCTTCCACCTCTCTTTTTCCTGCTATATTTATCTCTCTATCTCTTCCTCTATCACCATCTCTCCCTTTCTTCGTATCACTCCCTATTTCTATATCTCTCTAATTCCCCCCTCCCCCCTCTCTCACACAATATACTGATTCAATAATTATTAATTATAAATTTACTTGAATAAATAACTGTACTAATTTAAAATATTATTTATAAAATAATAGAAATTAATATTTTATTTAATAAAAAATATATTAAAAACCATTTTATTACTAATAATAGTATAATTTTTATGTAAGAAAATATTTTTTCTATTTAAAAACTATCTAACTTAACACAATGAGTCTCTTGTTACAAAATGAATATTGATTTCAAATACCTAGATCTATCCAATGTGATTGTAGTGTGTTATAGTAAGTAAAGATTAAAGTTGCTTGAGACATAAAAATGTGTAAAAGATTATATTTACTTGGATATGTAGATTTTTAAGAATAATTTTATATGGATAGATAGGTATTTGAAATATTGGATATATAGGTGATTTCAAATACCTATCTAGATCCATATAAAATTATTCTTTAAAATCTACGTATCCCAGTAAATATAATATTTTAAACATTTTAATGTCTCAAGTAACTTCAATCTTTACTTACTATAATACACTACAATCACACTAAATATATAAACTACAAATACATATCTATCCATGTTTAAAATTATTCTTTAAAATATACTTATCTAAGTAAATATAATCTTTTAAATATTTTAATGTCTAAAGTAACTTCAATCTTTACTTACTATAGTATACTACAATCACATTAATGATATATTTAATGTGATTGTAGTGTGTTTTGATTAGGTGAAAAATAGGTTACCCATATATTTGTTGTTATCATGGACTTTTTATGATGTCATTTTCTATTTTATGAGGACTTGATATTGATGTTCTTAAGAATTTTTATCATACATTAGCATGTGTTATTCTAGGACTTGTTATGTGATTATATCATGACTTGTATGATGGACTTATAGATCATGGACTCGCTATGTTATTTATGTTGTTCATGGACTTTTTATCCTATTTCATGGATTTTTAAAATAGTGGTTCGAATTTATATATGCTATGTGGACTAGATTTGATTTCTTACATGTACATATAAGTAAACATCAACTTATTATTATCATTAAATATCAATTGCAATTTTTAAAATTTTAAACATTATAAATAATTTGATCATTAATAGTAGTTATTTTCTCATGTAATTGCCAAAATCAATCAAGATTTTAGAACTATCATTAACTAACTAGTATTGTATAATTGACATGAAAAAATATAGCTATTTAACTAATCTTTACTTTGATTAATTATAAAAAAAATCATCTACTTAATAATTTGACATAATAATTTAAACTATTGAACATGGATGTACAAATAGAATATTGATGGATGTACAAATAGAATATTGATTTTAAAATAGCTATAATCATCAATTAGTGATCCTAGGATGAATTCAAATTGGATGAATACAAGTGTTCATTGTTTATAAAACAAAATTGGACAAATACAAGTGTGCATTGTTGCATATATAGTTCATGTGTACATGTTCATCTAGGGGACCTGCAACATAAAAATGAATGTTCAAATGTTAGAAAATATGTATTTAAAGTAAAGTTAAAATAATGCTACAGAAAGTTACATGTATTTTATTTAGTCTAATGTACTCACCAAGTATTGAACCTTTGATTAGCCAAAAGCTGTAAAATGCTCAAGTTGTAGTTGTCATCCATGTCATCAAGTTGTACTTGACCTCACAATACCAAAATTCAAATACCTATCTATATAACAACAATATATATATTAAAGGGACGAAGACAATTATAAAAATTAAATTTAAATCTTGGATCCAAAACTTAAATAAAACAATTGTACTCATCAAGTAATACAACTTTGATTAGCCAAAAGTTGTAAAATGCACAAGTTGTACACTGTCATTATGTTATCAAGTTGTACTTGACATCTCAATAAAATAATTTAATTGCCTACATATAACAAGAACATATATGTTAAAAGGACTAAGACAAAATTATCAAAATCATTTTTTTTTTATTGATAATAGTTGATTTAGTATAAATTTAAAAATATTTTCAGTACAAAGCATATCAAAGCCACTCCTCCAATAGATAGAAAAAAAACCATGCCACTTTATGACAAATTTTATAGGAAAACACACCAAAGCCCCTCCCCACCCACTGATACAAAACACCAAAAAGCAACATCGAGACCCAAATACATAAACACCAACGGAGACACTAGCCCATACTACAAAAAATAGGGCGTGCAGATGAAAAAGACCCAACCTCAAAGATCAGTTGAACCAACATGCAACATCTTCCCTCAAGAAATTCAGGAAGGATGGGCCACCACTCACATCTCCAACCGCTACCCCACTCCCATCCTTTCCACCATCGTGACCAACTCCGCGAGCACCACGCACAGGACCAAAAATGCCTTGCCCCAAAACTCCTTCGCTAGAATCTCCACGGTCCTCAACATTAGAGGGAAGATTTATTTGAGGAACGAGATGACCATCCTCCCACAGGGGGCAGAAGATTTCATCAGAGTAACCTTCCTCGTTCTCCTTCACTCGATCGCCACCTCAAGCCTTTTTGTTTCCATTTTCTGCAGAAAAGATAACAAATCCTGTCACGACTTCCAAACATTCACCATGTGAACAACTATTGGTTGGGAGGATGACCAAATCACCAAAGGTTATATTTTACTGTTGCCCCCACCTATGAGTCACCACAAACCATGATTCATGTACAACCCAACACAAACATCTGCTCACCCAATAATGCTCACAAGCTCACCGACTCATTTGGGCTCTAGGCACACACGAGAGACCCTAAGCACCTCCTCGCACGAAGAACCCACCATCAAAGCCAAGGAAAGAAAAAGAGAAGATATTTTGAGATTGGTCCTTGGCCTCAAATAATATTTGAGGTACTCCTCCCCCAACATCAACACCACCGCCTCCCACAACTTGATATGATCAATTTTGAAGACATTTTGTATCCTCTAAATGTAGATGGTACCTGTAAAACTAGGAAGCTATCCTAGAGATTGCAAAGAAAATTTTGCCTCCATCGCGAATCAGAACAAAGACCCACCAAACAACAATCCAAGAAATTAACTACGTGCATCATCGAAAAATGGAAGCACTTCCATTTAGGACTGGTGTAGCCCTCTGAGTAAGTGGTTTGGGTTCATGTCAAATGCCTTGAATAGGTCTTTGACTTGGATATGGTTTTTCCTTGTCCTGCCCTGTTTTCCACTTCTCTCCTACCTATTTCTGGTATCCTGCTCTGAGATTTTGAGGTTCTTGACCTCAAGGTCAAGGTCGACCTTCTGGGTCAAGGTCGACCTTGACCCTGACCTAGGTCAGAGTCTCTCTCAACCCTGACCTAGGGTCTAAATTTCAAATTTCAAATATTTCCGAATGTCGGGGTTTGGAAAGAATTATTTCCTGCTTCTAGGTCGGCTATTTCAGGCTCCGAAGTGGCGACTCTTAAAAAAGATATTTAATATAGGTCCCCTTCTAGATGAGCTTAATTGGAATTTAATTCTCATATGTCAGCCTCTCTAGAATTTTTCTCCCTAGACTAGTATATAAGGAAGCCTTTTCCTCTCATTTTTTATCATCTACACATAATCTATCAAAGCGATCATCTACTTTCGAGCATTCAAGCATTCAAGATTCAATTCATCAAGGAGATCCATTAGTAGCCATTGAAGGATTCAAGCTCTATGGAGCCCTCTTGTTGAAGATTCCTCCATCCATATCCATTCAAGCTTCTTCCTATCCCAAGATCCATTCAAGATTGGTGTTGAAGATCTAAAGGCAGTTGATTTGAGACATCCTACAATTCTACATTCATTTGGAGCATCCATACTTGTGGATTCAAAGATTTGAATCCTCCACAAAGGTTTCAACATAAGCAAGGTGAATTGTTCTATTTACTTTGTTTATTACTACAATTTCAATTCTATTTCAAGGTTAATTCCAAAACTGGGGTTTGACCAAGGAAAACCTCCCATCCAAACAACAAAAAACTCTTTTTTTTTTCTTGTAGGTACAAGTAAGGAACAACAAATTATAGAGCAAATTTGGATACCCTTTTTGATAAACTTTCAGGAACCGCAAGCAGATTTTTCATCGGAGTAGTGCAAGTCAAGGTCGACATAAAGGGGTATAATTGTGCCCCCGTATTTGTGTCAAGGTCAACCTTGCTCAGAAAAGAAAATGATTTCTTGGTTTTATTCGTCTCTGTATTTCCAGACTAGGGCAGGTTGCAGAATTTCTAGAAACTTGGTACAGACACCAAAAAATTGCAATTTACAGATCTGCTATACTTTGAGGTTAGTATTTCTCTTCAATTCATTTCAATTGAGATTTTAATCTTTTAATATCTATTACACACTCTCCTCCAAAGAATAATGTAAGATTTTTCCTCTTTCTTCTTATTTCTAATTGACTGATTCATTTGTGCATTGACCATTTTCTTGTGGTTAATCAATTTGGATCGTTCCTTTGTGAATTTGGGGCAAAGAGGAGAATCTTACCTTCCCCAAATTTTCATATGTAATGGATATTATTTAGATGTGCAAGTCTCTTGTACCCCTTTATTTCTAAATATTACCTCTTTACACTATGAACACAAAATACCACTTCTCAACTTAAAATCTGGCCCATGCCACAAAATCCACCTTGACTCATACACGTTGTCCAATCATTATTTCATTCCCCTCCACATATTAAAGTGGGTCTTGAGGAAATCCCATGTCATACTTCCCACACACCACACCAGCATACCAATCATCCTTCCCAACTACTTAGGGAATATAAATGTAAGTTTCCTCTGCCTCCATCTTCATAAACCTCATTGTTACTAAAAAAGGTGTTCACAAAATGATTTTTAAAGATCTCATCCTAACATATCTATGTCTAAGAAATCTAAAAACCTTAGATCCTCAAAAAGATCAAAATTGTTCATTAAAGACCCATTCTCCCCGATGTTGGCAAGTTTGTCAACAATTATGTTTTCTTCCCTAAGGACATGTGTCACCTTGAAGTCTTCAAATTCCTTAAGTAGATCACGAATCCTCTTGACATGTTTGTTGAGGTACCAAGTGTCCATCTATCCTTTTACAATACCAGTCATAGTAAGTTGAGAATCTCCTTCAAGGTGAAGCTTCCACACCCCCAACTTTTTTTCCATCAGAACATCACCAATTGCTGCCAAACATTCAACCTCGTTATTAGTATCATATGAGAACCTTTTGGCTACATGCACCAGGATACATATTTTCTCATTGCAAGCCACATACCCAGCCCCTGAAGGGACAAGGTTTCCTCTAGAGGTCCCATCAAAGTTAAACTTGGTCCAACCATGATCAAGCGGTTTCCAACAACATCTAGGATCCTCCTTAGGCAGAGGTTTAGCCCTCTACGGCCTATTAACAGGCCTAAACTTCACTAGAGACTATTTCTGTTGAATCAAAGAATTTAGCTAACTCAAAGGTGTCTTCAACACATTAGTTTGAGAAGCAACATTCGACACCAATTCTGAAACTGCTTTCTCCAGTACCAAACAAAATTTGGTAAGAGGTTCAGTCTTATCTTGAAAGATCCTTCGATTACATTCCTTACAGATCTCCCACAAGGTTGTGGATGAGAGGAAATACCATATCGAGGTAAAAGTGGAAGAACCCTTCAGAGTATACGATGATTCCAGCTAGCCTTTCAAAATTTCTGGCAGGGGGCCACTCTAATTCAAATTCTATAATCCAAATAGCCAAGCCGCTTGGGCAAACTCACATGTCAAAAAAATATGATCTAAAGTCTCCTCGGCCTTCTGGCACAACACACACCTGAAAGGCCTGCTAAACCCATCCTCATGAGCCTTTCACTTGTTAAAAATTTTCTATTCCTTGGTAGCCACGTAAAGGCGCTAACCTTGGGCAGACATGCCTTATTCCAACAAATCTGGTGCTCCCATTCCTCCTGTCTAAATTCATGTTCAAGAAGTGTGTACCTAATCTTAATTGAATACTACCCACTCTTGGATCTACACCACTTAACCACATCTATATCCTGAGACCCAACGACCAATTTATTATTCAGGATAGCATCCAAGATGATACAATCCGCTTTAGTTAAACCAAGGGTGCCCGGATCCTTCCACTTGACTACCTATCCAATCTCAAAAAGATTCATATTAATAAAGTCACTTCCGTTGAGTCCCCATTGATGATTTTTGATAGCCACGATATTCTAAGGGACACCTTCTTTCTCCATGACTGGTAATCCATCCCAAGAGTCACTCCAGAAGTTAGCCTTTAGCTCATTGCCTAATAGACAAGTTAACTAATTGGTCACAAGCCCTCTACAACTTAGCAAGAAATGCCAAAGTGTCGACCCTCCGGGGGGGTTTTCAATAGTAAAAATATGCTTACTTGCCTCTTCATCTAGATATTTGGCCCGTAAGATCTAAACCCATCTTTGATCAAGATGTTGATACATTTGCCAGACAAGCTTTTCACCCATCGCTTCATTGATCAGTTCCTAGTCTCTCAAACTACATCCCCCACCACCTTTCAGTTTGGAAACTCTGTCCCATGCCATCAATGGGATTTTTTCCTGCTCTTGGGAGCCATTCTAAAGGAATTTGTGCATCTTCTACTGAATAAACAATTGTACACTCACCTAGTATTACAACTTTGATTAGCCAGAAGTTATTAAATGCACAAGTCAAGAGTGTCATCCACGCTATCAAGTTGTACTTGACACTTGAATACCAAAATCATTAGCTACATATAATAAGAATACATATGTTAAAGGGATGAAGACAATTGTCAAAATAAAATATCTAAAAGGACTAAAAATTTACATATATAAATTTGATTCAGTATAATGTACCATATATGCATCCTCTCTCTTCTGTAATGCATCTATGATTATCTCATGCTCTTCCATTAAGAGTGTCCATAATATTTTATTAGTAAATTTCCCTTTAAATGTTTTTAATTTAATATTTGTTACCACCACCAAATGGGAATAGTGTATAATTTTATTTTCTAATTGGTAGTCTTCAAAAGATGGTAAACTATTCATTCTTCTTAGGTATTTATGTAGCCACATACCAACTACCGCAACACACCCAACTGGATACTCAAAACCATCATCATCTACTCGATGAAATATCAATTTTTTCTTAGGTTCTACACATCGAGCTAGCCAATACTCAGTCTGCTCTTCATTATCCTCAAGTGCAAATACAACATAAACATGTCCTACAAAACAAAATTTTGTACATACATAGATGTTTTTAGACTTTTAATTAAAAGACAATCATAAATTATATGACAAGTACATAAATAATATAATTTAAAGATTTACAAGAAATTTAATTAAATTACCAAGTTGTATGAGGTCTGAAATAAGATCATAATCTTTTGATGCAAATGCATTATCTAGGTCTTCATTTGTTGTATCATCTTGATATTGTGTCTCACTAGGTATCAAGGAATTTTGTTTCCATTCTTCAACCCATTCCATATTATCGTATTCTTCCCAATCACCTGCATCACAAAATTGACAAAAAATGTAAGCTTCCTAGTCCATATAGTCCAAGTGTAAGAATTAGAACTCTTAAATGAATGTCATTTAGCTGACCCACTGATTGTATCACATTCATATCTTGAAAGGATATTCTTTTCTTCAAATAGATAGAAGAAACATCTGATTGTAGAGTTCTGACTTGATCCTGTAGGTAAACTTATATAACATCATTCTACAATTGCACAAACATCTTTAAATTTGGATTTTTCCTCAAATTTGGGTTTCTCTCTGCAAAGGGCTCTCTTAATAGATGCACAATCACCATCATGTTCTCCTTTTCTGTATTCAGCCTAAAAAAACTCCACATATGTTAGATATTAGTTTTCTTATGTGTCCTACTCAACCAATAAAACATTCCAACATTCTTGAATCGCCCTGTATAAATATCTGATCATATTAGATGTTGTGTCATATAAATTTCTCTCTCGCTTAGATTCTCATTATGTGCTAAAATGTTGACACACTTCTATGAATCATTCCATTCAAGGTTGCTCAAGAATGAGGCCTCAAATATCGATTCATAGCTCTCTAGTCATGGAGTGCAAAGGTGTGAAATGGAGGCCCTTAGATTGACCTAGTTAGTGACTATGCAAGTACACCATGAAATGAGAGATTCAAATGCATGAAAATTAGATCTACTCTATATGATCACAATGCATGAACATAAATTAATCTAAATGATAACAATGCATGATTAATCTATGAAAGGAAATACAAATGCATGATTAATCTATGAAAATAAACATGAATCTAATCTACATGAGGAGCCATGAATGAAAGAAGAATGAGACAAGAAGAGAGAAGTTGCAATATCCAAGCTCAAATGCTCAAATGCTCCTCCAAAATTGCTCTCCAAACTTGCAGCATAACAATACTATGAAAAAAATAATATTCATAGATGATTGATTGATGATTGATGATTGATTATTGATTATTGAATATTGATTATTGATTGATGATTGATGATTATCAAATGAGAAGGAGAGATTTCCTTATATAGGAAAGTGAACGGTTGAGATTAAGAGGCAAAAAGAATTGATCAATGGTTGAGATTAAGAGGCAAAAACCCACCACTTAGGAGGATGTGAAGAAAAAGGGATTTTTATTTAATTTTCATTTAATTCATTTTCTTTTTCAACAAATAAAGTGCTTTAAGTGGGGATTTTTATTTATTTAATTAAAAGAGGGGTTTTCTTTTAATTAAATGGGAGGAATTGAATTTAATTAAATAAGAGGAATTTTATTTAATTAAAAGGGAGAAATTCAATTTAATTAAATAAGATAAATTTTATTCAATTAAAAGGGAGATTAAATCTTTTAATTAAATAAGATAAATTTTATTTAATTAAAAGGAAATTAAATATTTTAATTAGATAAAAATGATCAAACCTTAGGAAATATTGAAATAATTGAATAATTGAATTAATTACAATTTGATCAAGGAAATTGATTTGAATTGAAAATATTGCAAAGCATTGATTCATAAATTTGATAAATTGATAAACTGGTAAATGGGGCCCATAGTCTAGGTGACCATTTTAGGGTGCATACACTCATAAAAGTTCTTAATGAAATACTAAAAAAACTCTGATGAGTGTAATTTGTCATCACTCATATAGAAATGGTACTCTCTCAAAAAAATTTGATCCAATTTTGTACTATCAGGTGCATGCCTATAGACAATATGAACTATAATTGCTACTTGCACCGAATTATAATATTGTGCTTGGATCTCATCTTGTGGTGCAAGCATGTAGTTCTATGCAAAGTCAATGAATGAAAGTATGCTACCAACTTGAAATGTATTCTTGCATATGCAAAAATGTCCATCAAGCCCTCGAGCATTTTGAGAGTGTTTCACATATCTAGGTATAATCTTACTCTTGAATTCATTCATAAATTCATGGACACTAACTTTTTCAGTAGTTAGATCGCATCATCTTCCAATATTTCCATCCTTCAATGGATACTCAATAGTTTTAAATATTTTTATATCAACTAATTACTATCCAATATCAATTAAAATATTTTCATGCAAACATTCATCTAACAATGCAAGATTTCCACATATATCACATACCCCAGAAACACATGCATTCAAAATAAATAATTGCCCATTAGGTGGTTTACAAAACAAACCTGATATAATATCCTTTATAGTTTGTGGTGGTATATTTATACCACATTCCTATAACATTTAGTTAGTATGCATGGTAGAATGTACACATCAAAATACATTATAATGGTAATGAAATTGAACATGAGTTTTGCAATGACACACAACTCTTTCCTTGTTAATTCTTACATACTAGGGTTTACATTTTTCAAAATATCTAAATGACTAATGCTAATAGTTAACACTTTAGATCATCCAATATTTTTTTGTACAATTCAGTTTGAGTCATGTCCAAAAAGATTTTTGGATGTGGATCACAAATTTTTGAGTTCACCCTTAATTTGAGAACATCTCTGGGATTAGGTGATACTCTTGTATTATCATGCCAAATTTTCAATCAAAGTTTTGACTTCACCATTAAGTCTCATGTTCAAACCTCAGGAGTCTATAGTTAAAACTCCACAATTGGTTTGCCAGATCACTTTTGAAGTTAACTCTTCTCTTTACATCTCTTGTCAAAATTTTATGATGAATATTAAGATATCCACTTGTGTTAGTCATCATTCTTTTATCAGAAGTTGTTTTTTTACTAAAGTTATTGTTATTGCTCGTTGTGCTGCATTCCTATCTTTAGAATGAATTTTCTTTCCAATTGTATCAAAGGTGCTAGAAACAATAGAAATAACTTGTTTAAAAAAATCTTCCTTCTTCTTGGGTTTTAGATAAATGCCTAACCTCTGATGAACTATAACTGATTGAATGTTTGAAAATGATAAGTTGATGATCACCGAGCTGCAGAAAGTAAATGCACGACATTAAATCAGTTAATGTATGATATTGTCATTGATGTCAACTTGATATAATTTGATTGGTCATATACATATTGTCATAGACTTCAAGAAACCAAAGAGATAAATTTTATGTTATTGGTAAACATATAAAGCCAGTGTACACCGAGTGACAGTAAACACTGATAGAAAGTGCACACCGACAAACAGAGAACCCCGAGCAGTTCACAGTATATACCAAGCACCATGATGACATGTAACTGATTAAATGTTTGATAATGTTAAGTTGAAGATAATGCAAGACATTAAATCAGTTAATGGTTTGTATTGTCATTGATGTCAACTTGATATCATCTGTATGGTCATGTATATAATGCCAAAGACTTTAGAGAATCAATGGAACAAAGATTATGCTTTCTACAATGCATAAAATTCAAGTATTCACTAAGTGATAGATAAAATCGACATAGTGCACACCATCGGTAAAGGCAAAGAACCAAAGTTACAGTGATACCCGATGAGCAGAAGACAGTATTGCCTGACGAAGCAAAATCACAGGATGCCTGATGAGCTGAGAATAGAGTTGTCTGATGAGTAAAATCCAATGATGTCTGACGGATGGAGATCCCAAAGTTGACTGGAGTCACACCGATGAAACTGGCAGTTCTCACCGACGACTAAGTGTAGAGTTGACCGACAGAACAGAGAGTTCAGAAAATAACAAAATATCTAGCTGGCAAGAGCTAAAGATAGACATAACTGGTTGTTTTCATTTCTTTATTCGACTAGAGTTAAGTGATTGATTTAAATAAGATTTGTACAGTTGGCATAAAGATAACTACAAGATAAATTAGGAGTTATGCTTTAAATCAGATTGGCTGGGTTGTTTTTCACGCCAAGAATCAAGAATTAAGAATCAAGAAATGGTGAATATCATGTCTATATAAGAGACAAACTTAATTAATTTTAAAATAATCACGAAGAGGGGGAGTGAATAGAAAGAGGATGTTGAAGAGAAACTAATGAAGGATAACTTCATACAGTCCTAATCAATCAAGCTGAAAAAGAGCTAAAGAATTCTGTAGACACCAATGAATAGTGAAGCACAACATCACAAAGCAGAAAGTGTGGATCATAAAGAATTGAATTGATACATTGATCAGAGAGGTAATGTACTTAAATAGATCTGAAAATCTATAATTCGAATTGCATTAAAAAAAGGTCATTGTGTTTCAGTTTAACCATTGAAGCATCAAGTCTCTTAACAGAGTAGGAATTAGTAGTCTTCTATATATTGAGGTACATCCCAAGGAGTGCCAAAAAGGTTGATTCATGAAATTAGCACTAGATTTTTCTAAAGCCTATTGATAGTCTAAGAAGGAGGCTGATTCAAGGATGGTAGAAAAATGAGTTTCCCAATACTAAGTGACAACCTCTATGTATAAAATCCTCTAACAAGGTCACACCTAACAATGTGTTTGTAACCTTTAACAGGGTTGGCTCCTAACAGGGCTCACTTTAGAATAGTGAAAATTTGGGGTACTGGTCCCAGTGGTTTTTTTCCTTAACAGGGTTTCCATGTTAAAATCCTTGTGTTATGTGTGTATGGTTTATTACTTTACTATTTTACATTTCACATATGCATTTATGGATTTATCGGTATACTCTGCATATTTACCGAGTGTCGGTAAATAAGTTTTACTGCTTATCAGTAATCAAGGAGAATAAGGTCAAAAAAGGAAAACCGACAGACAGTTAATTATTATAAAGTATTTCATGGCATGCATATTCTAAGGGACATAATAATCTGAGGTTTATTTGATTGGTGGTTAGAATAAAGAAAAGTTTTTGAAGCCACTGATTCACCCCCCCTCTCAGTTATTACTAACAATTGGTATTAGAGCTTGTGTGCTTAGAAGGAAGGTTTCAAGACCTAAGTCAGGATCACAAGATGAACAGACGAGATGTGCCCAAGTTGAACAAAGACAACTTTGCTTCATGACAGAGCAGGATAAGACTCCACTTATCAAGTATTGGTAATGATGTTACTCAATACTTAGATACTGAATATGTTTTGCCTACAGGAGCTTTGACAGTAGATCAATTGAGAGAGAAGCATGAGCATAATTGCATGGTTATAGAGCTTTCTTCCTCACTCTCTGATGCTGAATTTGAAGATGTCAAGGATTGCAAAACTGCAAAGAAAATGTGGGACAAACTGAAGATTGTACATGGAGGTGATACAAATGTTCTGAGAGCCAAGGCAGAAAGCCTTAGAGGAAAATTTGATTATCTCAGAATGAAAGAAGGAGAAAACATCACACAGTATAGCACAAGAATAAAAGAAATAGTCAATGCTATACGAGGTGTTGGAGGTACACTTGAAGAGGAGACAGTGGAAAGTAAAATCTTAAGAACCTTACTACCTGTATATGCTATTATAGTTTTTGGTATTCAAGAAATGAGAGTAGTAGAAAACAACACAGTTATTCTTGATAGTTTAATTGGTAGACTGATTTCATTTGAGATGAATACCTTTGATAATAGTTGTTGGAATTATATTGAATGATGTACTGAGAGGGGAGGGGTGAATCAGTACCTCTAAAACTTTTCTTGGTTAGCACATTAACCCATAATCATCAGTTTGTAAATTATCTTATCTAACTGTTCATCTTTCTTTATGCATATGCAATCATATCATAAGTTATTTTAGTATGTAACCATAACATAAACATTCATGAAAATAGATAACACATAACACAAGATATGATATCGCAGAAAACTCTTGTTTGGAAGTAAAAACTACGGTGGGGATTGTTACCCACAAGACTTCACTATCTGCAGATAAGAAGGGGCCAGTTAAGGCTTACAATTGGTCACTTTTGATGACCTACCCTATTAGGAGTATTACAGTGGATACTTGTTAAGATCTACTTCATTTGAAGCTTTAGCAACACTGTTAAGTGTGCACTCTGTTAAGAGATTTGTAAAGAACGGTTAAGTCCACCTTCTACAAAAGGATTTTAGATGTGATGCACTTGTTAG
>MU225809.1:447001-457623 GCA_018584345.1 Thuja plicata | reverse complement strand
TCAGTAACCTACATCTATAAAACCTTCACAATTATCCCTTCTTTGGCCTCCATTCATTCCTCTTCTCAAAAACGGTTATCTAGAAACTTTGGATAGTGTTTCTCATCCATGCACGAAATGTGCTAGTAATCATATAAAATTACTTTAGGCCTCCATTATTGATGAGATGTACAAGTGTAAAATGTTTTTACGAGACTGTGATCAATTTGTGCAGTGTACATAAATGCAAGGCGGTGATTATTCTCGACGATCGACAAGTAGCTAGGACAGTAGCTAGGACTAAAGATAACACAACTCAAGAGACCATCATAGGTTGTCTCTTTCTTTGGTCTATATTATTGACAGAATGTTTTACCTTTCATTAGCTCATCAAATCTAGGGATTTGAAAGAATTTAATAGAATATTTTCATGACAACGTATATTATTTAAGTTGACGTTGCACGAATTTATCTACTTCATGCACTTGTATACTATGAAGATGGCCATGCTTCTTTATCGCAGTCCTCATAGTCTACAAGTGCACGAAGTAGATAAATTCGTGCAACGTCAACTTAAATAATATATATTGTCATGAAAATATTCTATTAAATTCTTTCAAATCCCTGGATTTGGTGAGCTAATGAAAGGTAAAACATGCTGTCAATAATATAGACCGAAGAAAGAGACAACCTATGATGGTCTCTTGAGTTGTGTTAACTTTAATGTGTCTATCCGTTAGTTTTTTGACAATTTATAATTAATTCTGACGGCAGCGCTATGCTTTCGACAGACAAAATGTCAGAGAAAAATAATTTACGACATTTATTGCGACAGTAATGCTATACGTTCGACAGGGAAACTTGTCGGAGAAATGTTGCACAACTATCGCTCTTCTGACAGTTTAAGTGTCGTAAATAGAAAAGGTTTGACGGACCCTTCAACATTAAAGCCATATCACCGACAGGTAGATCTGTCAGAATTTGGTGCAAATTGTCGCTATTCTAACAGAGACTATTTATTTTTGATAGGTCTTGTTATCAGAATTTTGATGGATGAACCGTAGGAAATGCCATAACGAAGCTGTTGTCATGTGCAAGTTTCTGAAATGAGATGGTGTTGATAAACTGATGGGTATGTCTTCTGTTGCAATTTCCAATGCAAAAATGGCGACGAACTCAAGTGTCAAAATTTTGACAAATGAGCGTTGCAAATCTGACAAATGGTCGTCAGAATTTGACCTCAAATGTACTAGTGCGTGGACATGAAATTCAACCATGAAAACCTATTGATCGATAATGTATATAATAGAGTATGGGATAATCATGTGATTGAAGTATATACAACCCTCATCCACTAAACTTGCATGGTTGTGTGCACACAAAGCACAAACAAAGCTTACAATGATAGGATGTGTTCTAGAGTGCTTTATTAATTCAAAGACTTTGCGAGCTTCCTTAAAAAATTAATTTAGTGCACATGTATCCTACAACTATTTCATTTCATTCTTTTATATTACATCTCTTTGAAGTTTGAGGGATTCTATGAAACAATTCAGTTGCGTTGTCTACAATTCCACATATTGCATGCATGTTTACTACAACTGTTCTAACTATAATATTTGATAAAAATACTTGCACCCTTATGATTTAATGCATGTACATAAGTACTATACCAAAGCTCCCATTTTTGCATAGACAAGGAGAACACTACAATATAGGTACTTTACCCTCTCCCTCGAAATGCCACATCAGCGTTGACATATTTTTTTTTGCAAAACGTTAAAAAAAGTCTGATTTTTATTTCCATTTTCCACTAGATGATAGATTAAGATGTCTAATTTTTGTTTCCATTTTTTGTTTGCGTATCAGATTTCTGTTTATCACATGTTGAGGTTTACAACTAACAATCATTGACTGTACACCTATAACCAGTCACTGTCACTACACCAGTCAAATCCTTGGTGTTCTCAGTGACAAAGGCAATGAAAAGATAATATAACCAAGTAAAAGCAAATGCAAAGAGATTTTCCTACATTCCAAACCAAGCCAATATCATGTTCAAATCAAATACAACAGTTTGTTGTTGTTTGACTGTATTCGTAGCCCAGTGGAATACACAGTTTGCAAAGAAATTTTGATTTTATTGATTCAAACTATTACAAACTTGATCCATCTCAGATCAACACCTCCCCACTTCATGGATCTCCATCTCAAGAGACATTACCTCTCCAAATACCTGAGAGTAACCATTCAACTAACTCTAACTGTCACATAACAGTATGATTGTTAGTGACAAAACACAAGAAATAGTTATAAAGTTGACAACAAAAGTTGTCAACTCGACAACACAACAGCCTTTTCCCATTCTTAATACTCATAAAAGGTTTAGAGACAACCTTAGAAAGTTAACTTAACATATAACCCCTACTAACCCCAATGATGTAATTCAATATCGACCCACTCCTTTATATCTGCAAATCTTCAGTTTTCTGCAATCTGCAACAAAGATTCTTTCAAATCTACACACTATTTCATCATTCTTTATAACCATCGACTTGGAGGCCCACAAACTCTTCATACTTCAATAATAACGACATCAATTCAAATTTCAACTTTAACATCATCTCATCCTTACTGAATCAACTCACCACTGCTTGGTGACTATTGCATGCTTACGGCTTCCATAACGGATTGTATTTATTTTACATTTCCTTTTCTCCACTTAATGGTCAAGTTGTTTACTCACCACCTTTTGCCATCTTTTTCTATTATCAATGTTGATAATAACCAACTGTTCCACCCATCTCTACTTTCATCTTTTAGTAATGGTATTCGACGCCTCGGTTCCTTTTAATACAAAGCATTCTACAAATATCTCTGTAACCAAGTCACTCGCGGGTTCCTCCTAATCATTATTGTCGCAATGTTTTCACTCGGGCTCCACGTAACTCCACCACCTTTCTTGACGCCGCTCACATACATGGCGCCCATAGATACGCTTATGTAATGGTACTTACCAAAACCATTTTCAAAATTAATTATAGACTTTGATGCCTTCATGGATTAATAACCAATCCTTAGATAAATTCCTCTTCGTTGACAGATCTTGAAAATTGTTTAAAATTCGTGTCCGCCATCATTATTCAGAATCATCAAAGGCTTGTATAACAGTTTCTTTAAAAAACCATTGCAGACAAGATAGCATAGCTATCCAACAAAGTGATCACTCTTGTCCCACATCAAGACTGTAATGCAAACCTGAACATAAGCAAAACATGGATTATTTAAAATCAATTTCTAATAACTCTCAAACTGATACATGAACAAACTAAGCTATTAAGATCGGTTATCCATAATTCAAGAAACCCAATTGGATAAACTGTTAGATTCTTCCATCTAAAAGAAACCAAAAACCACTAATACTCCATCACAATAGAGATCTACAAAATCAATCCACAGGGAATCTGTAAACCCAATTTACAAGAACATTGATATTCTTTTAACAAAAACCGCAATCAAGAAACTGATAACACAAAACATTAAAATTTGAAAAGCATTAAAATTGTAGAAACAATATAGCAAGCATGATTCCCTCAAAAGTAAATTTCATTAATAAACATTGCAATTACATTTTGCATGTCTCTCTGGCTGCCGCCAGAGAGCCCCCATTCTTTTCCCACTTTTTTTACTCAACTATCGGTTCCCCTCTAATCAGTTACATTACTCTCTCTTAAAAGAGATGCTCGAACAGTTATAAAACCATCCCACTACTCGATGAATCATCCTAATCCATTTTGGATTTTGGTTGGAGAATGTCATATGATGCATTTTTAAATACATTTCATTTCCATTATAAGCAATTAAACCATTTCTTCACATGGTGTCATGAAATTCAAAAGGACTTAAACATTACAATATTATGAAGCTTGTCATAATGCTCTAGGGTTGAGATGCCTTTGCATCATACTCCTAGACTTCAAATATTTCCATGTCCCTATGGAAATGCCAAGGAAACTTCTTGGGCATGCTTCTATTGCTTGCTCTGATGTTGCAGATGACTCCTATCATTGGAGTGCAATCTAGTTACTTTCCATCACTCTTCATGCTACTTCACTTAACCTCCTTATTTCCATCTTACCCACCCAAGATCCTGGAAGATGCTTCCCACCCTTTTCCCAGTGGTTTCTTTCTTTGCACCTTCTACCTAGCCTCATCTTGGTGGAGATAATACCAAGACCTCTGCTCATGAGATCTTCACACAAGAACACTTCATCCTTCTACAGATTCAATGGAATAACTTGTAACCATTCTTTGAACACAAACTCTACCCTGCCCAAATATTTTGCTAGCTCTGATACCACTTGATGTAATTCAATATCGACCCACTCTTTTATATCTACAAATATTTGGTTTTCTGCAATTTGCAACAAAGATTCTTTTGAATCTGCACACTATTTAATCATTCTTTATGACCATCAACTTTGAGGCCCACAAACTCTTCATACTTCAATAATAACAACATCAATTCAAATGTCAACTTTAACATCATCTCATCCTTACTGAATCAACTCACCACTGCTTGGTGATTGTTGCATGCTTACGGCTTCCATAACGGATTGTGTTTTTTTTCCATTGCCTTTTCTCCACTTAATGGTCGAGTTGTTTACTCAGCGCCTTTCGCCATCTTTTTCTATTATCAACAAGTGATAATAATCAGCTGTTCCACCCATCTCTACTTTCATCTTTTAGTAATGGTCTTCAACACCTCGGTTCCTTCTAATACAAATCACTCTACAAATATCTCTGTAACCAAGTCACTCGCAGGTTCCTCCTAATCATTACTGTCACTGTATTGTCACTCAGGCTCCATTTAACTCCACCACCTTTCTTGACACCGCTCGCATACATGGCACCCACACACACGGTTATGTAATGGTACTTGCCAAAACCATTTTCAAACTTAATTATATTCTTTCATGCCTTCATGGATTAATAACCAATCCTTAGATACATTCCTCTTCATTGACGGATCTTGAAAATTGTTTAAAAGCCATGTCCACCATTATTATTCAGAATCATCAAAGGCCTATATAACGGTTTCTTTAAAAAAAATTTGCAGATAAGATAGCACTGCTATTCAACAAAGTGACCACTCCTGTCCCACATCGGGACTGTAATACAAACCTAAACATAAGCAAAACATGAATTATTTAAAATTGATTTCTAATAACTCTCAAACCGATACATGAACAAACTGAGCTATTAAGATCGGTTATCCATAATTCAAGAAACCCAATTAGATAAACTGTTAGATTCTTCCATCTAAAAGAAACCAAAAAACACTAATACTCCATCACAACAGAGATCTATGAAATCGATCCACAAGAAATCTATAAACCCAATTTGCAAGAACATTGATATTCTTTTAACAAAAACCACAATCAAGAAACCAATAACACAAAAAATAATACTTCAAAAAGCATTTTGCAGAAACAATATAGAAAGCATGATTCCCTCAAAAGTAAATTTCATTAATAAACATTGCAATTACATTTTTCATGGCTCTTTGGCTGCCGCCAGAGAGCCCCCATTATTTTTGCACTTTTTTTACTCAACTATCGGTCCCCCTCTAATCGGTTACATTACTCTCTCTTAAAAGAGATGCTCAGACAGTTATAAAACTGTCCCACTACTCGATGACTCATCCTAATCCATTTTGGATTTTGTTTGGAGAATGTCATGTGATGCATTTTTAAATATATTTCATTTCCATTATAAGCAATTAAACCATTTCTTCACATTGTGTCACGAAATTCAAAAGGACTTAAACAATACAATATTATGAAGCTCGTCATAATGCTCTAGGATCGAGATGCCTCTGCATCATACTCCCAGACTTCAAATATTTCCATGTCCCTATGGAAATGCCAAGGAAAAATTTGGAACAAAACTTCTTGGGCACACTTCTATTGCTCGCTCTGATGTTGCAGCTGACTCCCATCACTGGAGTGCAATATAGTTACTTTCCATCACTCTTCGTGCTGCTTCACTTAACCTCCTTATTTCCATCTTACCCACCCAAGATCCTGGAAGATGCTTCCCACCCTTTTTCTAGTGGTTGCTTTCTTTGCACCTTCTACCTAGCCTCATCTTGGTGGAGACAATACCAAGACCTTTGCTCATGATATCTTCACACGAACACTTCGTCCTTCTGCAGCTTCGATGGAATAACTTGTAACCATTCTTTGAACACAAACTCTACCCTTCCCAAATCTTTCGCTAGCTCTGATACCACTTGATGTAATTCAATATCAACCCACTCTTTTATATCTGCAAATCTTTTATTTTCTACAATTTGCAACAAATATTCTTTCAAATCTGCATACTATTTCATCATTCTTTATGACCATCGACTTGGAGGCCCACAAACTCTTCATACTTCAATAATAATGACATCAATTCAAATGTCAACTTTAACAGCATCTCATCCTTACTGAATCAACTCACCACTGCTTGGTGATTGTTATATGCTTACAACTTCCATAAAGGATTGTGTTTGTTTTCCATTGCCTTTTCTCCACTTAATGGTTGAGTTGTTTACTCACCACCTTTCACCTTCTTTTGCTATTATCAACGAGTGATAATAATCAGCTGTTCCACCCATCTCTACTTTCATCTTTTAGTAATGGTCTTCGACACCTCGGTTCCTTCTAATACAAAGCACTCTACAAATACCTCTGTAACCAAGTCACTCTCGGGTTCCTCCTAATCATTACTGTCTATGTATTATCGCTCGGGCTCCACAAAACTCCACCACCTTTCTTGACGCCACTCGCATACATGGCGCCCACACACACGGTTATGTAATGGTACTTGCCAAAACCATTTTCAAACTTAATTACAGTCTTTGATACCTTCATGAATTAATAACCAATCCTTAGATACATTCCTCTTCGTTGACGGATCTTGAAAATTGTTTAAAAGTCGTGTCCACCATCATTATTCAGATTCATCAAAGGCTTGTATAATGGTTTTTTAAAAAACCCGTTGTAGACAAGATAGCACAGCTATCCAACAAAGTGATCACTCTTGTCCCACATCGGGACTATAATGCAAACCCAAACATAAGAAAAACATGGATTATTTAAAATCAATTTCTAATAACTCTCAAACCGATACATGAACAAACTGAGCTATTAAGATCGGTTATCCATAATTCAAGAAACCCGATTGCATAAACTGTTAGATTCTTCCATCTAAAAGAAACCAAAAACCACTAATACTCCATCACAATAGAGATCTACGAAATTGATCCACAGGGAATCTATAAACCCAATTTGCAAGAACATTGATATTCTTTTAAGAAAAACCGCAATCAAGAAACCGATAACACAAAACATAATACTTCCAAAAGCATTAACATTGCAGAAACAATATAGAAAGCATGATTCCCTCAAAAGTAAATTTCATTAATAAACATTGCAATTACATTTTTCATGGCTCTCTAGCTACCACTAGAGAGCCCTCATTCTTTTCCCACTTTTTTTACTCAACTATCGGTCCCCCTCTAATCGGTTACATTACTCTCTCTTAAAAGAGATGCTCGGATAGTTATAAAATCATCCCACTACTCGATGACTCATCCTAATCCATTTTGGATTTTGGTTGGAGAATGTCATATGATGCATTTTTAAATACATTTCATTGCCATTATAAGCAATTAAACCAATTCTTCACATCGTGTCACGAAATTCAAAAGGACTTAAACATTACAATATTATGAAGCTCATCATAATGCTCTAGGGTCGAGATGCCTCTGCATCATACTCCCAAACTTCAAATATTTTCATGTCCCTATGGAAATGCCAAGAAAAAATTTGGAATGAAACTTCTTGGGCATGCTTCTGTTGTTCGCTCTAATGCTGCAACTGACTCCAATCACTGGAGTGCAATCTTGTTGCTTTCCATCACTCTTCATGCTGCTTCACTTAACCTCCTTATTTCCATCTTACCCACCCAAGATCCTGGAAGATGCTTCCCACCCTTTTCCCAGTGGTTTCTTTCTTTACACCTTCTACCTAGCCTCATCTTGGTGGAGACAATACCAAGACCTCTGCTCATGAGATACTCACACAAGAACACTTCGTCCTTCTGCAACTTCAATGGAATAACTTGTAACCATTCTTTGAACACAAACTCTACCCTGCCCAAATCTTTTGCTAGCTCTGATACCACTTGATGTAATTCAATATCGACCCACTCTTTTATATCTACAAATCTTCATTTTTCTGCAATCTGCAACAAAGATTATTTTGAATTTGCACACTATTTCATCATTCTTTATGACCATCAACTTGGAGGCCCACAAACTCTTCATACTTCAATAATAACGACATCAATTCAAATGTCAACTTTAACATCATCTCATCCTTACTAAATCACCTCACCACTGCTTGGTGACTGTTGCATGCTTACGACTTCCATAACAGATTGTGTATTTTTTCCATTGCCTTTTTTCCACTTAATGGTAGAGTTGTTTACTCACCACCTTTTTCCATCTTTTGCTATTATCAACGATTGATAATAATTGGCTGTTCCACCCATCTCTACTTTTGTCTTTTAGTAATGGTCTTCAACACCTCGGTTCCTTCTAATACAAAGTACTCTACAAATATCTCTGTAACCAAGTCACTCGCGGGTTCCTCCTAATCATTACTATCATTGTATTATCGCTCAAGCTCCACATAACTCCACCACCTTTCTTGACGTCGCTCGCATACATGGTGCCCACACACACAATTATGTAATGGTACTTGCCAAAACCATTTTCAAACTTAATTATAGACTTTGATGCCTTCGTGGATTAATAACCAATACTTAGATACATTCCTCGTCATTGACGGATCTTGGAAAGTGTTTAAAATTCGTGTCCACCATCATTATTCGGAATCATCAAAGGCTTGTATAATGGTTTCTTTAAAAAACCATTGCAGACAAGATAGCACAGCTATCCAACAAAGTGACCACTCTTGTCCCACATTGGGACTGTAATGCAAACCCGAACATAAGCAAAACATGGATTATTTAAAATCAATTTCTAATAACTCTCAAACTGATACATGAACAAACTGAGCTATTAAGATCGGTTATCCATAATTGAAGAAACCTGATTGGATAAACTGTTAGATTCTTCCATCGAAAAGAAACCAAAAATCACTAATACTCCATCACAACAGAGATCTATGAAATCGATCCACAGGGAATCTGTAAACCCAATTTGCAAGAACATTGATATTCTTTTAACAAAAATCGCAATCAAGAAACCGATAAACAAAACATAATACTTTGAAAAGCATTAACATTGCAGAAACAATATAGCAAGCATGATTGCCTCAAATTAAATTTCATTAATAAACATTGCAATTACATTTTGCATGGCTCTCTGGCTATTGCCAGAGAGCCCCCATTCTTTTCCCACTTTTTTTACTCAACTATCGGTCCCCCTCTAATCGGTTATATTACTCTCTCTTAAAAGAGATGCTCAGACAGTTATAAAACCATCCCTCTACTTAATGACTCATCCTAATCCATTTTGGATTTTGGTTGGAGAATGTCATATGATGCATTTTTAAATACATTTCATTGTCATTATAGGCAATTAAACCATTTCTTCACATGGTGTCATGAAATTGAAAAGGACTTAAAAAGTACAACATTATGAAGCTCATCATAATGCTCTAGGGTTGAGATGCCTCTGCATCACCCAACTAACTCCAATTAAGCCCTATTTGGCTTATATTGCCAATATAGGAAATTTACAAGACTTTGCACTCTTAGTGCTCTTAACAATATTTAGATGCTTTTATAGCCTTATTACATCATTATAGACCCTTATAGGTCATCTTCCCAATCCCCTAACCTAGGATCAATCCATAATCTATAATAATAGACTGCCTACAAATAAATGAATAACTCTTAAAAAATGATGACAAAAACCACATATGTTCCATTCTGAATTTCTTCAACATAGCATAAATAGTGTGCATGGTTTATGAACTGAAAAGAAAATTTCTTCAATATTTTAATTTTATTATAATTAGTATGAATGAACAAAATAATCAACTAAAAAAAATATTATGTTGAAATGATAGTGCAATAATTATCAATATAGCGTCGACGGCTTCGGTCAATGTGCCTATGTGTCAATGTGGTGTTGGCCCTTGTGTCTTGAAGACATCACACACAAAAAGTAATCCCGGGCATCAATTTTGGTGTTGTCCAAATAAGAAAAAGGTTTGGACGTGGAATCCAAATTATATTTTATGTTTAAAAGTAATGTGACAAGTAATCATTTTAGGAAGAGCTGATGTAGATTTGGTATTGCAGGGAAATAGTGGATGTCAATACTTTCAGTGGGTTGAGGAAACCACATTTACATCTACCCCATCTACGTCTATACTTGATGTAGGAAATGCATGCAACTTGTCCAAGGCTCGAGAGGCAGCTAGTGCTTTCAAGATTGTTTCAATGGCAAAAGCAGAAATCATGTTTTTGCGATGCCTTCTTTGTGTAGTTTGTGCACTACTTTGTTGGGACCATATATATGCATAAATGTCATTAACAGAGGGCTATTGTAGATATTG
>MU225809.1:424281-434356 GCA_018584345.1 Thuja plicata | reverse complement strand
AAGTTGTTGATAGCTCTTGGAGCTAGACTTTGGATTATGAAGGAATTCACTTATGATATTTTGCTACCAGTCATCTGGCATTTGTTTTCCCTCACTCAAATGTCTCGTATTTGTCCTCATAATAGAATAATGCATTGCATGAACACCTCACTATGGAGGTGACTAAGGATGTTTATAATCCAAAGGCTTTTTCTCCTCTACTTCTATTGAGGTGATAATGCATTATGCTTCTATATCACCTATGATCATTCTCTTCATTATTCACCTCTATTCTTATGGGCGGCATTGGTGTGCTTCCTTTGGTTTGTGTGGAGACATCTCATCGATCTAATTTCCCAATTACAACCATGATTCTCATGTGTCATTCGCTTTTGGGGTCCCAAAGAGAATTTCTTCTCCTTCTTCTCCTATCTCTATAGATAAATAATGAGTTCTCGAGAACTATAGTAAAATAAAAGAAGGGAAGTCTTCAAAAATATGTTTCATCATCTCATGCTCAAATCAAGAGTGTGTGTCTTACTAATTATTCTTATAGAATTATTTAATGTTTTATAATTATTTGTTATTGACAACTTGAGACACATGAAAAACTATCTTCTAATTTCCTTACTAATTTCTAGATAAATTTTTTCTTTTGGGACAGGATTGCGTTAAGCATCCAGGAACAAGTAGAAAGGAAAGACTATCTCAATGCCACAAACACTTGGGATTTCTTGGAAGGAGAAATTATGGCATACTCCAATCAAGTGGTATGTTTGTTTTTACATACAAATAGCCAATACTTTTTTGAAAAATGGTTAATTTTTCTATTGAAATCCTTTTTTCTGTTTTATGCATAACTTTTACAACTTCCTTTATGATGATTCATACAGTGATAATGTTGCCTCAGTTGGTACAGACTTCATGAAGAGCTTCTCTAAAAATAGTCCTCAACACTATGAAAAGTATCTAATGTCTAAGAAGAACACAGGACAAATTAAACCAGGATTTATTTCTTCAGACCTTTTTACTTTGATGAATGGGCCCATTCAGAAAAAACTCAAGATTATTCCATCAAATGTAACATAACAATTCCTTTTACTATACCATTTTTATCTTCATATATTGAATTCTGAAACTAAAGGCATTACTTACCATCTTCATTTTGATTTTTTAAAATTTTTCTTCCAATTAATGAAATTGACTCCCTTTACAGAATCAGTTGTGCTTAACATCATTGCTATTTTTATCTATCAGATGGGGTGATGGTCTAGATGTGTTCAGTACTTTGATGAATGAAATTTAATGCCACCTTATGGAACAACTCCTCCCTATGTTGCTATGCATCCATCTGGAGGAATTTATGGCCATCCATCAGTACCTCCTGTAAGCTCTAATACCTTGAGTTTTGTCATTCATGTCTTTTCAAATATTTAATACTTATAATTTGAAAGTATGCATCTCTCTATGAAATTTTTCTTTTCAGGTAAGTCAATAATGAAGGAGATTGTCACTACCATTTTTTACCTAGAGTTTAGCATGTATTTTTGGCTATTTTTATTGTGGACATATGGCCTATTTTACTATCCTAATTTTCTAACATTGTGGTCTTGATTGCAACTTTAGGGTGTGTTGATGGGGTTTTGCTGACCGGGTCCGCCAACAGTCATAAGTTGTCACCGGGTTCCGGGGATACCGGCCAACTCCGCCTGCAAAGGTTGTCCGGGGGAATTATATTCCCCATGCCTTCAAGCACCTAGGTGTCGGGTCACGACGGTGCGGGGCTCGATTCGGAGAAGTGACTATTTTCCAGGGGGATAGCTAGTTTCTTCAACTCATTCTCTCCGGAGATTCAATAAAGTAAGGTTTCCCCAAGCGTTCTACACTTAGAAAATAAAATGAAAAAAAGATCCTGCAGGGTTAGAAACACTTCATCTAACTATAGTCATGTTTAAACATTCAGAACATCAATAATACTCTGACATACTACACTAAATACTGAAGAAATGCATAACCATCAGTTAGAACTTCATCAGTAGCGAAGGAAAAGAGGTCGTTAATCTACTTAACATATCAGAGTAGAAGACATAAAGAACATAAAGCATGAAATACCATTAACTTAGAAGCAAGAATGCCAACATCATTGCAAAGAATTATTCCTTCTTCATTAATGTTTCTTCCAACAAGCACTGGTGCGTGATACAATAGGGGCTCCAGGGGAGCATCTAACTATTGAAAACAGACAATGGAGCATTGAGCTCTGCAACTTAAAATGAGAAATCGCCTTTCTATTACTATGGACAACAAAATCATCAATTTTGCCGACCCTTGGAAATGGGCCGGTCTGGCTATTTATACAACTTCTCTTCTAACCCTAACCCTATTTTACATCATGTTTCAATAAAATACAATATCTGGGGGCCGGTACTACCTGCGCCACCCTACAAAAGACCTTGAGATAGAATAGGCCTGCAATGTCAGAAGAATGAGACAAGAATATACAGCGGAAGAATCAGCCTCAAGAAGAGAGCCAAGAAGGAGAAGGAAGAAAGTAGGTCCCTTGGGAATCAAGGCTACATGCCTCATAAATGGGAAATGCGGTGCCCTATCTCCAATGCACCAGGTGTACCTCTGAGTAGTGCCCCAAGAAGATCATCCTGTCAAAAAACCAACTGTTCAGTCGACGCCCCTTTGATGTAGCCAACCACCCTCTGACAGCCTTTATTAACCGCTTCTAAAAGTGACCAATCGGCCTCAGGGACCGGGACACGGATCACTTGAAAGAATACAAAATTTTGGATCTGGGACTCTGGGATCCAGGAACTTACGTCCCCAAAAGAATAAATAATACCCAACGCTTGAGTTTTCCCCGGCCTCCAGAGAAAGCTCAAGGCTACTTATTATCATTGAAAGCCTGGAGGAGGCGGGAAATGTCATCCTCATCTACATCTTTTAGGCTGGCCCTCCGGTACTTGGCCACTTCAATTTGTTCCCCCAGGTCTGGAAAATTCTCTTTAAACTCGTCAGCCATTCTTTTCACGTCATGACCACTAAGTATCATGCGAGTTAACTTTTCCATCTGGGCCCCATCTATCCCCTCTGGAGATTGATACCGAGACTTCATTATTTCATCAAAACTCCCCAAAACTGAATCTTCAGGGGTACATGTATCTGTGCTAAGGGGATCAGCCCCGAAAGTCTTTATTACAAAAGACATACAAATTGAAAGAATATTTCATAGTGTTGACCTTATCTTGCAGAGACCCTACCAGTTGCTTGATTACCTCCAATGTGAGGTCAAGTCTGGAGTGTTGGGTTCTCACAAAATCAAATGATTCATCCCCCAGAATCCCAGATTTAGAAATCATATCTTCTCCCAGGGTAAGGAGTTCCTCAAGCTCCACCTTCCATGCCTGGTAATTCTCAACATCACCCTCCCATAGGTCAATAAGAGTTTCTGCCTAGTGAATGACCTATCAGGCCGCATATAAATCTGGGAGGGTGGATACTAGGAAATGCTGGGTGTTTCCTATCTGCAAGGTGACCCACTCGTCCACTGCCTAAGCTTTATTCTTCATTACTCATAGGGAGTCTATGTCAGTCTGCGGTATATCTTCATAGGTAGAAGCCTCTGGAGGAGCGGCATTGATGGGTCGAGCCAGCTCAATGAGCAACCCCATAAGGTTTGCGTTCTTTTCTTTTTCTGCCTTGATCCTCTGGGCTTTATTTTTCATAATGGGCCTCTACTGCCCTGGCTGCCTCCTTCAGCAGGTCCACCTCGCCCTGCTTTCCTCTTTTACCTAGTGATACCTCTGCAATGTTCTATTCTCTGGGTTCCGCGGTTGCTTCATCAGTGCCTGGGGGAGGTGTTGCCACAATGACAACTATTTCTCCACCTGGCCCAGTTTGAAGGGTATGAACTGTCTGGGCTTTCTTGGCCTTTGGCAGGGCCTGGACTTGGGCCATCATTTCAACCAGGGAGAGAGGAGTCACATGAGCGGACTGAGCTTTTCTTTTTCTGCTCTCTATCAGCCACTAAGGTGGTAAGGGTGGCCTTCCTGCCAAAATTTGTTCCCTTGATTCTTCTCCAGTGTTCTGTGGCTGTTGTTCCTCAACGGAGTGGACCTCATCCGTCCCTCTCCCTGCATCTACTTCTTCTGCAGCAATGTCTTCTTCAACCTCCATCTCCTCAGCCTTGTCCTCTGTATCTATTACTTGGTCTGGACTTTGGTAGGCTTCCTCGGGGATTTCTCCTTCAAGCTGCTCATCCTGTTGCTCTTCTTCTACTACCGGGGCCTCTTCCTCTGTTGGCACCTCTTTTGGCAGTAGGGGAGGTGTTTGGCCAAGATTTAGAGTTTGGGCTGCTGTAATCACCTGCCCAAAGGTTTCTCCCAGGAGTGGCCCTTGGAATGTGGTGGTTTGGGTTACGGTTATTCCCAAAGGTCCGGTTCCCCCAGCGGATGCCATTTGTTCACCTTGATTTTGTTGGTCCACTCCTGGACCTTGCATCATTTGAGCCCCGGAGGAAATCTCCAGCTCTGGCTCTTTCTCTTCTACCTTCTTTTCTTGTTCCTGTGTAGGCCCTTGTTCAGTATCTTCTTGCTCTGCAGCCTCTTGTTCTGCCCCGGGGACCTCTTTATCCATTTGTGTATTGTCCCCCTACAAGTTTCCAAACTCGTCGCTTGCAAATACATCATCAAATTCTTCTTGCAGAGGGGGACTGGCTGGGACTTCCGCAGGCTCCGTTTCCTTCTCCGGCTCCGGGGAACTGGAAGAGAGGATTTCTACTTGTTGGGGTTGGGATGTTCCCAGCTCCGGCTCTGCCTTAAGCTTTTTGCTAAGCTTCTTCTTTCTCTGGGTAACCAGAGGTGGCCCCGCATCTCTTATTACTTCCGCCTCCATGGGATCCACCCCCATTGCCCTTACCATTAAGGCTGCTAATGACAGGGAGGAGGAGGGACGAAGTGGCCCGGCCATGAGCGGTGGAGTGGCCAGTTGCGTTATTAATCGCTCCCTCATCTGCTGGGAGGCTGCCACTAACTATTTTATTTTCTCTATGATGGGGACTTCTTGCGCAAGAGGGGTTGTATCTATCCCTTTACCTTTATCATCTCTCTGCGAAGAAGTCTCGGCCCCCAGAGTCAACTTTGGTAACGGGTGCAGAGTTAATTTTGGCACCGACTAGGCTGCTCGACGGGTACTTCTGGGGCACACCTTCTTAAAATAGGTGTGGCTTTGCTCGACCACATCTCGAGTGAAGTCTTCAATTGTGGGCCCTTCTTGGGTGTCCCATTTTACTAGTGGAAGAGCCTTTGTATCGATCCCCTTTTCCTTGTACTGGGGATCAACAGTGGGGGTGGCATCTGAGAAGTCTGGCGGGAACCTCTGGAGCTTCAATTTTTGCATCATGCCAGCCATCATTCTGATGTAGTGCCTGCTTTGCACCTCCATATCATCCTGGCAATCTACCCAGAATTTATCCATGTGGATATGATGGGGCTCAGAAGCCCGGGGCTGTGTCGTTGCTATCCTTCCATGCAGATCAAAATTTATCCACGCTAAATAAAATTCCTACAAGTTGTAACTTTTCAGTTCATTGTCCGCCTCTTTTGTAGTGGCTAGGTTGCATGTGTAATTCCCATAGCTGATTGGGAATGGGATGTTGAGTATCTTTTTGAGGGCAAAGAGGGCATGCACCTCCATTATTTGCCTGCAATACTCCAAGAGCATGATCTTGTCCCCACAGTGCTTGGGCAACAAGTAGGGTTTTCTGGAGAAGTCAGTGACCCTAATGTAGGTGTGCTATTGGAATTGGATATAATAATGTCCATAAATATGGATCAAATTCATCACCTCTGAGGACAGGTGATATCCGGCGTCCCGAGTGGGTGTAAGCAGATGATAATAAACAAACGCGTCGTTCACCTGGCAAAAACTAGGGAAGCTGGCCTCCCATTGAACTTATGGGAAATGGTCCCACAGTGCCTTTTGTCCAAGGCCAATCCTAAGCATGCCGTCTATAAGTATGCCATGGGCATGGGGCCTCTGCTGCGCCAGGGCCCAGAAAACATAGGAAGACATGTAGAATTTCTTCTTCCTATTCAGTTGCTGGAACTGGGAGTCGACGTGGTTAGAGATTATTATCGCCCAATCGAAGTATCCTCCCTTGGTAGACATGCCGAGGAGGAAATAATACATCCATCGAGCAAACTCTTGGGCGGAGGGCTGCCCAAAGACCCGGGCCAATGCTATCATCCCCATCTGGATGCTCTCTTTGAACTCAGAGTGGAGAATTTCTATCTTCATTCTTTTAGGGTCCCTATTTGGAGCCTTGAGCCAATGGGTATTCATATATACCCAGGCGACATCCTCCAGCTGTGTAAATTGAGCCAAGGCATCAGTCCTTGTAACCAGCGAGGCCTTATCGAATTGTGGGATTCTCAGGCTTGCCTGGAATGTGACTGGGTTGAGGGATACCAGAGGAGTGGGCTATCCCATTGGTTCTGTGGCCGCGAGCATAATGGCCCGAATAGAAGAGTTGTAGTTGGTGGCCAATGTCAAAATAAGCTCCAGGGATTGCACGGAGCACGGGAAACAAGCCGCCCTGAGGATTCTGGAGTTCCTGACGTTGATTTCCAGCTGATCTCCAGCCTGTTGCTGGATGTGCATTATTTTCACCAAGGCCTGCATCTCCGGCCATGTTCTGACGCTGGTGTCAGTGATAAGATTAACCTTGGACTCAATCTTTGAGCCCATAATGACGTTGTCCTGCACAAATTTCATAGTCAGGGGCATCTTCTCTAGGGCCTTCTCCATCTTGGATTTTACTGCTGCCTTGGTGGCTGCTGCGGAAGGTAGCTCTGGACTTTCAGGTGGAGAAGATGCGGATGCTTCAGACATGTTTGAAAAATGAACGCTGAGAACCTGCGAGACAAAGCGACTATCAAAATGCATTAATCAAAATAAATATTCTGGGGTCCGAAGATCTTACCACTGCGATGCTTGCTTTTCCTAAAAAGTTAGTTTTATTCAAAAATAGCCAAAAAGCAAACGCATCATATAAACTTAAGATTTTATTAGACATCCGGGTCCAGGGATTTTATCATGCTTGGCAAAGACACGAGATGGCTGATGGTAGGAGACCCGGAGCCCAGAGAGGTAACTGTTGGTGAGGACATGTAAAAAGGCAAGTCATCAAGCCCATGTGGGTGCCACGTGCGTAGGTATTAAATGAAAGTTATGGCAATGACGGCGGAGCCAACTGTCTGAACGCGCAAAAAGTGAAGGCCACTTTGCTGGAATTGATTGTGTGCTTGGGACATAAATGAGGTTCTGACTGATTTTATGGAAGAGAGAGAAAACTGCCTGTTTAAAATTGGCCAAGAGCCAAGTTTCAAACAGGTGGTTTTCTTCCCCAAAATGAGTTCGTGGGTAGAAAACCCTTAACACAGGTGACTCGACCAGCTTGTCAAGCCACCCGAAAGGATATACACTAAGGTTGAAGGATATATACATAGGAGAGAGGGATATATAAAGAATATATACACATATACACACATATACATATATATACATAAATATATAACGCGAAACGACACCCACAGAAAACTAGACAAGGCAGAATATATACAGCTATCCACAAACTGATAGACTAGCCACTTCTACGCAGAGGGCGGATAACCCTCTGGCAGAGCCGACCCACCAACAGGTGGCAGAACCAGAAAATAGAAGACATACAAAATAGAGATGACAAACAAAAATGAGAAAAAAGAAACACCAACAAACCAGGAGAAAATAGAAAGGCAGGAACAGGAAAACCAACCTGAGAATGCCTAGAGGTGGAGGAAAGGAGTTACCACAGGTGCTCTGCAACAGCTTCAGTCATCAAATGGCCACAATCGCTACCATGAAGCACTCGTAATTGCCTGAAAATGACTGGAAGTGTTAAGCGCTGATTATCACTAACTCTCTGCAAAAATGCTTTGTTAATCACTTTGGAATCGCTCTGAAAGTTTTAATCATGGTAATTGTGAAAGTGACAGATAAGTCCTATTTGTACCCGTCGTAAAAAGGGTAATCTTCCTCCTTCCAGCAATCTTTGGATAAGCAAACCTCCGGACTCTGGGCCCGGGGATTCCCCGCAATGATATCCTTAAGAATATCGTGGTGAAGAATCACGGGGTTTGGAGTCTGGCTCCTAACGAAGAACGACCTCCAGGACCGGAGTCCCGGAGATGAAAACCAAACAAACAAAACACCACACCGGGGAAGAAAACCCCAGAGAAAGAAAAAAAAAGGGAAAGAAAGACAAGGCAAAGCCACAAGCAAAAATAAACAAAAAGAAAAAGGGGGACCCAACATTTTGCACACAAAATGTAGGGACGGGGATGCAAGGCATAACAAATGGCGACTATCTGGACAAATTTCTTAGCGCATTTGAGAACTATAGAATCTCTGGTTAGCAAAAGTGGAACAAGACACTTTCCGAAGCGTCTGACAGGCAAAGAGCAACATATCTGTAAGGACCGGGAAATCCACAAATGCCACATAAGCACAAAAAGACAAAAATTCCTGAATGTCGATTCAATAGTCATAGACGGTTAATTGCTATGGACTGGTCAACATAAAAACTCAGGATATAGAAATAAAATATACATAATCTCTAAATTTCTATTTCAATTATTCGACATAATAAAAAAGGTAATATACACAAAAGTAATTGACCATTCTGTCAAAACTTTAACATTTCCAAAATCAGTAAAAATTACAAAGTTCAATATTAGGATGCCGACTAACTCGTTGTGCACCCTTACATCATAAATAGGATTATTCATATATACAACATTTTCAAGACCAAAAGGTCAATTTAAACAATATCCAAGATGTCATCGGACAACTGTCCATCTACATGCTCTGGTCTCCTAAGCCATCAGACATCTGTCCATCTACAAATCTCGAGACAGGAGTGTGGTTCAGGGGTTTATTCCACCCAACCACAGAGTGGTTAGCTCCCCTGGGGCTCATCCTGAATGAAGAGCGCACCGACCCTGCCCAAGAAGTCTATCTCTCGGCACTGATGGATCGGAAGGAATCTGGTGTGTCTATGAAACTAACTACTTTCCACATATGTCTAAGTAGAACTAATCATAGATTACAGGAAGATGAAACATAAATAACCAACACATTTAAGAAAACATGTGTTTCCATAGCTTTGGCCAAAGCAATTAAGTGCTAGATTTCTACTGGTAGCTAGTGAACATAATATACTACCCTTTCCTGGTATTCCACATACTACACCCTTTCCTTACTAATTTTAATATGCACTGAAATTCATAATTTCACACAACAAATAGGTAATTCAGTACATATATATAAACATGATGAAAACTTACCCATATCAACTCTAAACCGTACAGTGGCATACCTGTTTCTGACTACTTATCAAGTAATAAGGTAAAGATTTATTTATACATATATATATATAACATTAGTGAAGTTTGAATTTTTGTTCTGGTTTAGTAAGTAATCTTTATGCTAGATACAAGAAAATAACTCCAGATTGGACACTCATATTCACTTAATTTCATAGAAGACACATAATCATCGAAGGTGTCTTGAGGTCTAATCTTATTCTCAAAGCTCTTATTTACAAATTAAACAAAGGTATAAAAAATTCCTATTTCGGATGACATTCCAAACAACAATGCATTTTACACACATATATAATATTCTTTTCAATATGAACGTAAATCCTATTTTAAGAGAAATTGAAAACAATAGTCTTTAAACTAATTTCACAAAGCTTATTTTTAGGAAAAGAACACAGTTTCATCTTATTATCTATTTTAAGAAATCCATTTTTAATAGAAAACTATTTACTATAGTGGTTTGGAGATATTTGAAATACCAGAAAAGAATCTAATCTTGGCAAAATAGTTTACTGAAGGGAATTCATGGTGCAATTTCTAAGGGTGTACAAATAAAATACAACTGGATTTCCATTCTATGGATTATTTAAATTAAAGAAATTTTACTATAAAATAGCAGTGACTACGGTTAACTTTGGTAATCCAGCTAAAATTACCATGGCTCTAAC
>MU225809.1:392219-414126 GCA_018584345.1 Thuja plicata | reverse complement strand
CTCTGTTGTCCTCTCGAAATCTGTAGGTGCACATAGAGATGCACCCCCTAGGGCATCAATTTACTTTCTCCTCCCTGCATGGTTTTTCCTGAAACAAAAATGAAATGAAAGGGCATTGGATATACAACAGATCCACCAAGGGGTTTTAATTTCCCATTGTGGAATCTTTCGTTACAAACAAATTTGTCACAAACCCTTGAAAGAGATGCAATCTCACAGGCTGCAGGAGTGTTTTTGCAATATATTTTGATAGAAATAAAATTAGAACCTCAAACCAAAATCATATGAAAGGTATTTTTTCAAGATTTCTTCTCCAATTGGTTTTAGATCTCCAGCATTCTGTACAAATCTGTACAAGCCAAAAAATAGTCAAAATTGCAAGAAAATGAGTGACTTTTATTGGTTCAAAGTGCCAAAATACATCATGATGCCTTCTACCCACCTGTAAGGGCATAAGAATGCCCCCCCAACATTTTACAACCAATTTTCAAACTAATTAGCCATTGGGGGGCTTAGTTACAATGATTAAGCAAAGTTGTCAAGTTGCATTTTGACAACTTTGACGACTTTTGCAAAATGTTGCAAAATGAAGTGTAAATGACCAAAAGTGATCCAAAATGGATCATAATGGTCTAAAAATATGAAATAAAGACAAAACAACTAAAACCTAAGATTTTTTCCAATCCTTTGACCCTTAGTTGACCAAGGGCTTATCCTGCCTAATCTTGGTACTAGAGTCTCACAGTTGGATTCTACGGGCAACTCTTTATTCCTAAACAACCTATGTGCTATTAGGACCTTGTTGATGATCCTCACATGATTTTTTTGTCCTTTTGATGCTCAGTTGATGTAGAAGGTGCTCCCGCACCAGAAGGGCACTCCGGACGGTTGTGTCTGAGACTGTTGAGCCTGCTGCGGCTGATTCCAAGGGAAAACTTCCAGACCTGGCACTGTTTAGGTCTGCGTTGGGTAAACATACTGGGCCTACTGGTCTATCAGGGGTGGCAGAGGATTCCTCACCATAGAGGGGGCACCCATCGCTAGATTGGGGTTGTATCCCCCTGCATACACGGTTCCGCTGGGGATCATGTTGAAGGGTGTACTCTGCCCAATCCCGCTCGGGGATTTGTTGAGACCACGGGACAACTCCAAAGCTAGATTATAAACTTTTGCCAAGGTGTCCCGGTCGCCCGTGACAGTTGTTCTCCAAAGGAGAGTGGCAATGAAAGGTTCCATTGCGTTAAGATAGCTCTGTATGGTTACTTCTGGGGATGGAATAAAAGGGCCCGTGCACCGCTTCAGGGCGCGCTGGAACCTATGGTTGAATGCTGCAAGAGGTTCATTGGGTTCCTTCCTGATGGAAATGAACTGGCTATGGGACTAGGCTGGGTCCACATGCACGCGAAAGGCAGCTAGGAAGGCATCCTCCATGTCTTGCCAACTGTTTATGGAGTTGGCTGGAAGGTTAAGGTACCAGTTCAACTCACCTTGTCCTAAAGACAAGGGAAACATCCGAGTCACAACATCTTCATGCTAGATCTGGTGTCGATTCATGACATCTTTGTATGCCTGTAAGTGTTCTTCCACGGTCTGTGAGCCTAGGTGCTCATATCATGGGCAGATCTTCTCTGGGTGAGAGGGTAAGTCGTTGATTATGCCCAGAAAAGTTCCCATTGGGGATCCGGTGTTTTTGAAATATGCGGCCATTGGGGGAACTATATGTTGGGTAGTTTGGGTATTGGTTCCCGGGATTGCCTAGGAAGTTTGGGTATTCTGAGGTATGTTGAACCCCCAGACAATTGTGGCTAGTATGATTTTTGAGGTCCATTTCCTTCAAACAAGAGGCTCGAGTTTGACAAACCTTCTGGGATTCAGGGCAGACCTAAGGACTCTTTCAAATTTTGCTAGGGAGAAAGACCCAATCCCGCTGAAGGCTTGCCTCTTAAAACTATAACTCAAGGAACCCTTAGGAGGTGTAAAATTATAATCTCTCGAAGGGGATGAGTTCATGCCCTCCTTCTAGTGCCAGTTTCTATTGACGGGGTTTTGCTGACCGGGTCCGCCAATAGTCATAAGTTGTCATCAGGTTTCGGGGATACCAGCCAACTCCGCCTGCAAAGGTTGTCCAGGGGAATTATATTCCCCGTGCCTTCAAGCACCTGGGTGTCGGGTCACAATGGTGCAGGGCTCGGTTGGGAGAAGTGACTGTTTTCAAGGGGGATAGCTAGTTTCTTCAACTCATTCTCTCCAGAGATTCAATAAAGTAAGGTTTTCCCAAGCGTTCTACATTTAGCAAATAAAATAAAAAAAAGATCCTGCAGGGTTAGAAACACTTCATCTAACTATAGTCATGTTTAAACATTCAGAACATCAATAATACTCTGACATACTACACTAAATACCGAAGAAATGCATAACCATCAGTTAGAACTTCATCAATAGCGAGGGAAAAGAGGTCGTTAATCTACTTAACATATCAGAGTAGAAGACATAAAGAACATAAAGCATGAAATACCATTAACTTAGAAGAAAGAATGCCAACATCATTGCAAAGAATTCTTCCTTCTTCATTAATGTTTCTTCCAGCAAGCACTGGTGCGTGATACAATAGGGGCTCCAGGGGAGCATCTTACTATTGAAAATAGACAATGGAGCATTGAGCTCTACAACTTAAAATGAGAAATCGCCTTTCTATTACTATGGACAACAAAATCATCAATTTCTCTGACCCTTGGAAATGGGCCAGTCTGGCTATTTATACAAATTCTCTTCTAACCCTAACCCTATTTTACATCATGTTTCAATAAAATACAATATCTGGGGGCCGGTACTACATGCGCCACCCTACAAAAGACCTTGAGATGGAATAGGCCTGCCATGTCAGAAGAATGATACAAGAATATACAGCGGAAGAATTAGCCTCGAGAAGAGAGCCAAGAAGGAGAAGGAAGAAAGTAGGTCCCCCAGGAATCGAGGCTACATGCCTCATAAATGGAAAATGTGGTGCCCTGTCTCCAATGTGCCAGGTGTACCTCTGAGTGGCACCTCAAGAAGATCATCCTATCAGAAAACCAACAATTAAGTCGACGCCCCTTTGATGTAGCCAACCACCCTCTGACAGCCTTTATTAACTGCTTTTGAAAGTGACCGATCAGCCTCAGGGACCAGGACACGGATCACTTGAAAGAATACAAAATTTTGGATCCAGGACTCTAGGATACGGGAACTTATGTCCCCAAAAGAATAAAGAATACCCAACGCTTGAGTTTTCCCCGGCCTTCGGAGAAAGCTCAAGGCTGCTTATTATCGTTGAAATTCTGGAGGAGGCGGGAATTGCCATCCTCATCTACATCTTTTAGGCTGGCCCTCCGGTACTTGGCCACTTCAATTTGTTCCCCCAGGTATAAACCATTCTCTTTAAACTCGTCGACCATTCTTGCTGCGTCATGACCACTAAGTATCATGCAAGTTAACTTTGCCATCTAGGCCCAATCTATCCCCTCCGAAGATTGATACCGAGACTTCATTATTTCATCAAAACTCCCTAAAACTGAATCTTCATGGGTACATGTATCTATGCTAAGGGGATCAGCCCCGGAAGTCTTTATTACAAACTTAGACTTATACAAATTGAAAGAATATTTCACAATGTTGACCTTATCTTGCAGAGACCCTACCAATTGCTTGATTACCTCCAATGTGAGGTCAAGTCTGAAGTGTTGGGTTCTCACAAAATCAAATGATTCATCCCCCAGAATCCCAGATTCAGAAATCATATCTTCTCCCAGGGTAAGGAGTTCCTCGAGCTCCACCTTCCATGCCTGGTAATTCTCTGCATCACCCTCCCATAGGTCAATAAGAGTTTTCGCTTGGTGAGTGACTTGTCAGGCTGCATATAAATCTGGGAGGGTGGATACTAGGAAACGCCAGGTGTTTCCTGTCTGCAGGGCGACCCACTCATCCACTGCTTGGGCTTTCTTCTTCATTACTCACAAGGATTCTATGTCACTCTGTGGTAGATCTTTAGAGGTAGAAGCCTCCGGAGGAGCGGCATTGATGGGTCGAGCCAGCTTAGTGAGCAACCCCATAAGGTTTGCGTCCTTTGCTTTTTCTGCCTTGAGCCTCTTGGCTTATTTTTCATAACAGGCCTCTACTGCCCTAGCTGCCTCCTTCAACAGGTCCACCTCACCTTGCTTTCCTCTTTTACCTAGCGATACCTCTGCAACGTTATATTCTCTGGGTTCCGCGGTTGCTTCATTGGTGCCTAGGGGAGGTGTTGTCACAATGGCAACTGTTTCTCCGCCTGGCCCAGTTTGAAGGGTATGAACTGTCTGGGCTTTCTTGGCCTTTGGTAGGGCCTGGACTTGGGCCATCATTTTGGCCAAGGAGAGAGGAGTCATAGGAGTGGACTGAGCTTTTCTTTTTCTGCTCTCTATCAGCCACTAAGGTGGTAAGGCTGGCCTTCCTGCCAGAATTTGTTCCCTTGATTCTTCTCCAGTGTTCTATGGCTGTTGTTCCTCTGTGGCGTGGACCTCATCTGTCCCTCTCCCTGCATCTACTTCTTCTGTAGCAATGTCTTCTTCAACCTCCATCTCCTCAGCCTTGTCCTCTGTATCTATTACTTGGTCTGGACTTTGGTAGGCTTCCTCAGGGATTTCTTTTTCAATCTGCTCGTCCTGTTGCTCTTCTTCTACTGTCAGGGCCTCTTCCTTTGTTGGCACCTCTTTTGGTAGTAGGGGAGGTATTTGGCCAAGATTTAGAGTTTGGGCCGCTGTAATCACCTGCCCAAAGGTTGCTCTCGGGAGTGGCCCTTGGAACGTGGCAGCTGGGGTTACGGTTATTCCCGAAGGTCTACTTCCCCCAGCGGATGCCATTTGTTCACCTTGCTTTTGTTAGTCCACTCCTGGACCTTGTGTCATTTGAGTCCCGGAGGCAATCTCTGGCTCTGGCTCTTTCTCTTCTACCTGCTTTTCTTGTTCCTGTGCAGGCCCTTGTTCAGTATATTCTTGCTCTGCACCCTCTTGTTCTGCCCCGGGGACCTCTGTCTCCGTTTGTGTATTGTCCCCCTGCAAGTTTTCAAACTCGTCGGTTGCAAATACATCATTAAATTCTTCTTGCGGAGGGGGAGTGACCGGGACTTCCGCAGGCTCCGTTTCCTTCTCTGGCTCCGGGGAACTGGAAGAGAGGATTTCTACTTGTTGGGGTTGGGATGTTCCCAGCTCCGGCTCTGCCTTAAGCTTTTTGCTAAGATTCTTCTTTCTTCGGGTAACCAGAGGTGGCCCCGCATCTCTTATTACTGCTGCCTCCATGGGATCCACCCCCGTTGCCCTTACCATTAAGGCTGCTAATGACAGGGAGGAGGAGGGACGAAGTGGCCCGGCCATGAGCGGCGGAGTGGCTAGTCACGTTATTAATTGCTCCCTCATCTGCTGGGAGGCTGCCACTGACCATTTTATTTTCTTTTTGATGGGGACTTCTTACGCAGGAGGGGTTGTATCTATCCCTTTACCTTTATCATCTCTCTGCAAAGAAGTCCCAGCCCCTGGAGTCAACTTTGGTACCAGCTGCGGAGTTTATTTTAGCGCCGGCTAGGTTGCTCGGTGGGTACTTCCAGGGCACACCTTCTTAAAATAAGTGTGGCTTCACTCGACCACCTCTCAAGTGAAGTCTTCAATTTTGGGCCCTTCTTGGGCGTCCCATTTTACTGGTGGAAGAACCTTTGTATCGATCCCCTTTGCCTTGTACTGGGGATCAACAGTGGGGGCGGCATCTGAGAAGTCTGGCGAGAACCTCCAGAGCTTCAATTTTTGCATCATGCCAGCCATCATTCTGACGTAGTGCCTACTCCGCACCTCCACATCATCCTGGCAATCTGCCCAGAAGTCCTCCATGTGGATATGATGGGGCTCAGAAGCCCGGGGCAGTGCCGTTGCTATCCTTCCATGCAGATCAAAAATTTTCCGCGCTAAATAAAATTCCTGCAAGTTGGAACTTTTTAGTTTATTGTCTGCCTCTTTTGCGGCGGCCAGGCTACATGTGTAATTCCCATAGGTGATTGGGAATGAGATGTTGGGTATCTTTTTGAGGGTAAAGAGGGCATGCACCTCCATTATTTGCCTGCAATACTCCAAGAGCACGATCTTGTCCCCACAGTGCTTGGGCAACAAATAGGGTTTTTCAGAGAAGCCGGTGACCCTAATGTAGGTGTGCTATTGGAATTGGATATAATAATGTCCATAAATATGGACCAAATTTATCACCTCTGAGGACAGGCGGTATCCGACGTCCTGGATGGGTGTAAGCAGATGATAATAAACGAACGCGTCGTTCACCTAGCAAAAAATGGAGAAGCTGGCCTCCCATTGAACTTGTGGGAAATGGTCCCACGGTGCCTTTTGTCCTGGGCCAATCCTGAGCATTCCATCTATAAGTAGGCCGTGGGTGTGGGGTCTCTGCTGCGCCAGGGCCTAGAAAACATAGGAAGACATGTAGAATTTCTTCTTCCTATTCAGTTGCTGGAACTGAGAGTCGACATGGTTGGAGATTATTGTCGCCTAGTCGAAGTATCCTCCCTTGGTAGAGATTCCGAGGAAGAAATAATACATCCATCGAGCAAACTCTTGGGCGGAGGGATGCCCAAAGACCCGGGCCAATGCTATCATCCCCATCTGGATGCTCTCCTTGAACTCAGAGCGGGGAATTTCTATCTTCATTCTTTTAGGGTCCCTCTTTGGGACCTTGAGCCAATGGGTATTCATATATACCTGGGCGCCATCCTTCAGCTGTGTAAATTGAGCCAAGGCATCGGTCCTTGTAACCAGCGAGGCCTTATCGAATTGTGGGATTCCCAGGCTTGCCTGGAATGTGACTGGGTCGAGGGATACCAGAGGAGTGGGGTATCCCGTTGGTTCTACGGCCACGAGCATAACGGCCCGAACAGAAGAGTTGTAGTTGGTGGCCAATGTCAAAATAAGCTCTGGGGATTGAATGGAGCATGGGAAACAAGTCGCCCTGAGGATTCCAGAGTTCCCGACGTTGATTGCCAACTGATCTCCATCCTGTCACTGGATGTGCATTATTTTCACCAAGGCCTGCATCTTCGGCCATGTTCCGACGCTAGTGTCGGTGATAAGCTTAACCTTGGACTCAATCTTTGAGCCCATAATGATGTTGTCCTACACAAATTTTATAGTCAGGGGCATCTTCTCTAGGGCCTTCTCCATCTTGGATTTTTCTTCTTCCCTGGTGGTTGCTGCGGAAGGTAGCTCTGGACTTCCGGGTGGAGAAGATGCGGATGCTTCAGACATGTTTGGAAAATGAACTCCAGGAACCTGCGAGATAAAGCAACTGTCAAAACGCATTAATCAAAATAAATATTCTGGGGTCCGGAGATCTTACCACCGTGATGCTTGCTTTTCCTGAAAAGTTAGTTTTATTCAAAAATAGCCGAAAAGCAAACGCATCATATAAACTTAATATTTTATTAGACATCCGGGTCCAGGGATTTTATCATGCTTGGCAAAGACACGGGATGGCTGATGGTAGGAGATGCGGAGCCTAGAGAGGTAACCATTGGTGAGGACATGTAAGAAGGAAAGTCATCAAGTCCACGTGGGCGCCACATGCGTAGGTATTAAATGGAAGTTATGGCGATGACGGTGGAGCCAACTGTCTGAACGCGCGAAAAGTGAAGGCCACTTGGCTGGAATTGATTGTGTGCATGGGACATAAATGAGGTTCTGACTGGTTTTATCTAAGAGAGAGAAAATTGCCTGTTTGAAACTGGCTGAGAGTCGAGTTTTAAACAGGTGGTTTTCTTCCCCAAAATGAGTTCATGGGTAGAAAACCAGTAACATAGGCGACTCGACCAGCTTGTTAAGCCACCTGGAAGGATATACACTAAGGCTGAAGGATATATATACATGGGACAAAGGTATATACAAAGACTATATACAGATATACACACATACATATATATACATAAATATACAACGCGGAATGACGCCCACAGAAAACCAGACAAGGCAGAATATATACATCTATCTAAAAACCGACATACTAGCCACTACTGCGTAGAGGGCGGATAACCCTCTGGCAGAGCCGACCCACCAACGGGCGGCATAACCAGAAAATAGAAGACAGATGAAACAGAGATGACAAATGAAAATGAGAAAAAAGAAACACCAACAAACCAGGAGAAAATAGAAAGGCGGGAATAGGAAAACCAACCTGAGAATGTTGAGAGGTGGAGGAAAGGAGTTACCGTGGGAGCTCGGCAACAGCTTCAGTCGTCAAATGGCCACAATTGCTACCACGAAGCACTCACAATTGCTTGAAAATGACTGGAAGTGTTAAGCGCTAATTATCACTAACTCTATGCAAAAATGCTCTGTTAATCGCTTTGGAATTGCTCTGAAAGTTTTAATCATGGTAAATGTGAAAGTGACAGATAAGTCCTATTTATACCTGCGGTAAAAAGGGTAATCTTCCTCCTTCCGAAAATCTCTGGACAAGAAAACCTTCAGACTCTAGGCTCAAGGATTCCCCGCAATGATTACCTTAAGAACATTGTGGCAAAGAATCCCGGCGTCCGGAGTCTGGCTCCCAACGAAGAACGACCTCCAAGACTGGAGTCCCAGAGATGAAAACCAAATAAACAAAACACCACACCAGAGAAGAAAACCCCAGAGAAAGAAAATAAAAGGGAAAGAAAGACAAGGGAAAGCCGCAAGCAAAAACAAACAAAAATAAAAAGGGGGACCCAACATTTTGCACACAAAATGTAGGGACGGGGATGCAGGGCATAACAAATGGTGACTATCTGGGACAAATGCCTTAGTGCATTTGAGAACTATAGAATCTCTGGTTAGCAAAAGTGGAACAAGCCACTTCCTGAAGTGTCTGACAGGAAAAGAGCAACATATCTAAGAGAATCCAACCACACGGGCATTAGTCCGGAGTCCTTCATCAACGGTGTCGTGTGTGCTTTGGAAGGAAATCAAGCTGATGACCTCTGGGAGGAGTAGAGAAAAGGCACTAATTACATCAAACCAGTCATCAATTTGCTCGCTTCCCCCGGAGACCAGATTTTCATCCCGCTTTTTCTCTTTTTTTATTTTGCTTGTTTCTATGTGGGGAAGGCGGTACTTCTTTCACCATTAAGCTTAAGCTTAGCTAATTTCAATGGTGATACTTCTTTCACCTGTCCACCTACACTTAGATATTTGAAGAGGGGACAAAGCTCTAGACCTGAAAAGAATTTTTTAAAGTTTCAGACCTGGGTCAACCAATTAGTACAACCGATCTACCCTCGGTGTGTCCGATTACTTGTTCCTTATATTACTTGTGTTCACTGATTTCCAGACTCCCAGAGACAACACCTGATGGAGATTTCTCAAAATGTGCTATAACCTGTGAGACAACCCCGAAGACCGGGCCGACTCCACTGTGCTAAAGATAGATTCTAAAGTTCACCATGCCATAGACATCATACCGAAAATCAGAGTTATGCGAAGCATTCCAATTCCTGCAAGACAAAACAAAATGTCGGGACTAAAAGAACACCAGAAGATGAAAACAAAAACAACAAAAGAAGACTGCCCCGGAGGACAGCCGACAAGACTATTTACAAGATAGGGTACCTTGCAACGAGGCACCTGGAAGAAATATTTACAGGCAAAAGGCTTTACATATAATATAACTTTGGGCAAACTTACCCTACTCGAAGTAGTGTTTGAGAAACTGTCCATTAACGGGCAATGCGATAGGTTCCCTAGTCAGGGTGTTGAGGCGGTAAGTATTTGCCCCGCAGATTTCTGAGATTAGGTATGGTCTAAGCCAGAGCTCTTGGAACTTGGTATGCTTTCCTTTCTTCTCCCAGGCCTTGTCCCACAACAGGACCAGATCTGAGATCTGAAAAGCTTTGTATTGGGCCCTTCTGTCAAACCATCATTTTACCACTGCTTAATGACGCGCGAAATGTTCAAGGGCTGCATCTCGTTGTTCTTCCATTCGCACCAAATTTAAGAGCCGAACCTCCACGATGTTGTCCCTGTTGCTAAATTCCTGCATAAACTGTAAAACTAGGATCTATAAGTTGACCGGGAATACAGGGTTTTGACCATAAACAGATGGAATGGGGTGTCCCCAAGGCGGCCTTGACATGAATGTGATCTGCCCAGAGGGTGAATTTCAACTTTTGATGCCAATCCCAGGGATTCTGTTCTAACAGATGTTTGATCACTTCAAACAGATTTTCGTTCATTGATTCAGCAACGTCATTTCCCTAAGGATAATAGTTGCTGGAAAACTTCAGAGTGATCTTTCGATTGTAGGTCCATTCGAGTAATTGCGCTGAAGAAAATGCCTGAACATTGTCACACACCAAAGCAAAGGGCATTCCAAACCTTGTGACAATGTTTTCTTCCAGGAATTTGATAACTACGTCTACCGTGTTATTTTTGTAAGGTATAGCCTCAGACCACCGAGTACAGTAATCAGTAGGAGTGAGAATGTATCGGTGGTTGGCAGACGAGTTGCGGTTGATTTCCCTGATGAAGTCAAATGCCCACTGGGCGAAGGGTCTAGCCTCGTAGACTGGTTGTAAAGGCATAGCTGGGTTACGCTCATGGTGCATCGCAGTTTGGCAAGTATGGCATTTCCTAACATGAGTGTAAACATCCTTGAATATACAGGGCCAATAATATCCATCCTAAAGGATCTGATGGGCAGTGGCATCGGCTGAGCCATGCCCGGTTCCAAACTATCCATGGAATTCATTAATCACTCTTATAGCTTGGTCTCTGTCAATGCACCGGAGGTACACTCCCTCGTAGTTTCTGCGGTAGAGCGCGGAGTTTTTGATCATGAAGTGAGCGCTTTTCATCCGTAGGGCTCAACGTTTGTGGAGAGGTAATCCCTCCAGGTATTTATTATTTAGTAAAAAGCATACCAAATTGGTATACCACGGGTCTTGAGTAACGGACTCCACTGTGTAAGTTTGACATTCTATGCGGGGAGTCTCTTCTGCCATTGCTCGACTTAGTCTCTGGCCCCAGACTATCTTCATGGGCTACATTTCTAAGTCATACTCCTGGACGATTTCCATCCATTTCCCCCATCTCTCGCCTAATTCTCTCTGCATCAGCAGACACTTAACAGCCTGGTCTGGAATGATAGCATGTACCTTGCTCCAGAGAATATAATGCCAGAATTTCTTCACGACGTGAACTAGAGAAAGGCCTACTTTTCTAGTGGTGAATATCAGACTTCGGCATTCTTGAAGGGGGAGCTCATGAAAGCTATTGGTCGTTCCTCCCCTTCAACCTTTTGGGTCAACACTGCCGCAGCAGAATGCGACGAAGCAAAAGAGTAAATGTAAAACGGAAGGGAATAGTCTGGACTAGCGAGGATAGGTGCTTCCATTTTTATTTGTTTGATCTGGGTGAACGCCCGCTTTGCTTTAGGACTCCATCAATCTTGGTATCCTTCTTCATCATCTCGTTGAGAAGTTTGACTATTTCAGCAAATCCCGTGATGAACCACCGTACGAATTTGATCTTTCTGAAGAAGGATCGCATCTCTTTCTTGCTGCCAGGAATTTTTAAGTTTAACAATGCTTCGACTCTATCAGAGTCTATGGATATACCCTTCTCAGAGATGATATGCCCGAGAAACTTCCCCTCGGTGACCCTGAATATGCACTTCTTGGGGTTGAGGGATATTCCATACTGGCGACATCTCTCGCAGATCTGAGCGAGATGGGCAGGATGGTCACGCCTTTCCTGGGAAAAGATGGTCAAATCATCCATGTAGATGATTATGCACTGATTCACAAGGCCCTTGAACGCAATGTCCATGGCCTTCTAAAATGTAGCCCTTGCATTGATCAGACCAAAGGGCATTCTTTTGTATGCAAACATTCCCCACTTGGTGGTAAATGCTATTTTCTCCTTGTCTTCGTACTTAACCATGACCTGGTTATATCCCGAGTATCCATCCAAGAAAGACATCATCTGGGATCCATTCACTATCTACAACACCTCATCCAACGAGGGGAGAGGGTGATTATCTTTCTTAGCGGCCTTGTTCAAGTTTTAGAAATCCAAACAAAGGCAGATCTCACCGTTATTCTTCCTCACAGGGACCAGGTTGGAAACCCACGTAGTGTGCCAGATCGGGAAGATTATCTGGGATGACAGCAGTTTTTCCACCTCCTGACAAATCAGGGGGTTGACCAGTCTTTGCTTTTGTCGACAGGGCTTAGCATCAAGTTTCAGGGGAATAGTATGGGTCATGATGGATGTGTCATATGTTTTCAATTCTTCATAACCCCAGACAATTACATCGATGTATTCTCAGAGAACCGCGAGAATCTTCTCCTTTTCCTTAGGGGAACAAGAGGTACCAATGTGAATAATCTTTTCCTCACCAGGTTGGCCGATGTTAACCTTTTTAAACTTTTCTCCCTCGGAGGAGGATGACACCTTCTCCTGGGCCTGAGGGTCTGAGTCAAAGATTCGTTCCAGTGTAACCATCCCCTTTGGGATGGTGTTAGTAGGTAAGTCCATGATCCCATCATCTTCATCACCCTGCCCAGTATCGTCATGGTCTCATTCTTCCACTATCTGGTTTTCAAAGACGCCGACATTCGCCATGAAGGCCAGGATATGTTGATCGTCCTCAAAAACCTGAAAGTGGGTGACATTATCTGGAATAGATGGGGTAGGGACCATCTCAACTGAAAATCTCTGGAGTTTCGAGCTGGCCATTGGCTCAAGTGTGCTGGCAAAAACGGCAAGGGCATCCGGGATGTAGTTCCGTCGCCGGGGAATGAGGTCAATGTCGAAGGCATTTAAATCTTCAATAAGGCTCCAAGCCCAGTTGTGGTATGCGGCCAGCCTTTTGTCATGACATGTGTATTGACTCCAAACTTGTTTAACAATCAACTCTGAATCACCGAGAGCCCGGAGGCGGGTGACACCTTTCCTTAGCGCAAATAAGAGTCCAAGGACCAAAGCCTCATACTCTGTGACATTGTTTGTATAGTTAAATTGCAATCTATAGGATGCGAGGAAGGACTTCCCTCGCGGGTTGATTAGTTCTACCCCAGCCCCGCAGCCTTGTTTGGATCGGGACCCATCGAACTTAAGGGTCCATAAGTCATTGTTCGTAATCTAGGGCTGGGGAAGGGGAGTAGTCTTTGGATTATTACTGGGAGGCTTAGGGGTTCCCTACCGGACTACTAGCGTGAGGGTAAAGTCTACCTCCAGAGGTGTTTGGATTTGGGACTCCTGGGGAGATGGCACCAAAGGAGTGCATCCCGTAGGAACACTGGGCCCCGGGGAATCAGTTACAAGTTGTTTATTCCAGAAGGTATCGAGGTGCCAGTTAGCGATCAAAAGACATGGCCCACACTCGAGCTTTGAATGTTTCTAGTAGTGTACTCAGAACCAAGTGCTGGACAGGAGTGTAGCAAGGGTTGTTGTGGCACCTTGAGAGTCAACCTCAACTCTCATCTTTTCTTCTAGGTTCTGGGCTCTCTGCAACACTGCAGGATCCTCTCTGGGGATGAGATCGAATGTTAAAATTTTAAAGGGTCGGTACACCCCCAGAGAAGTCTCAGAGAAAAGGACCTCATTGACCCTTCCAACCTCGGTAAGGGCCTGTTTCATCTGGGGTTCACTTTCGACCCAGATCTTATTTGATTCTCCTTCCCACGGAAGCCATAAATGGGTGAAGTCAGTCAAAAAGTATCCATTCAAGGACTTACACCAATTCTGACTTAATAACATCCCGTAAGTTTCTAGGATGTCCACCACTTGGATGTCAATTATGCTGGTTATCCTGGGGTCCTGGATAAGCTGTATCCGAACATTCTTCAATTCCCCCACCATTTTTACAACAGTCTTTTCTAGCTGGATCACTGCACCATTAGATGGGGTGTGGTGGAATTCAAGCTTCTGACAAATGGACAAGGGCATGATGTTACCCGAAGCTCCGGAGTCCACTAGGCAATTATGTACATTTTTGCCTTGGATATTCAGGCCTAGTAGGAAGGGAGGATCCTCATTATTGCCATGGAAGATGGCCGCATTAGCATCTTCGAATGAGACAGTCTTGGGTGGGTGGCTGACGGCTTCCGGTTTCCCTAAGAGCTTCAGAAGAGACTTCTTCTGCTCGGGACGGTTTAGCAAAACCTCCATCAAGGTCATGGAGGTGGTGGTCTATTCTAACACCTTTGTAATGTCGAATCTTCCTTCCGGGAACTGGTGATTTTCCTCGGCCAGATCTTTTGCTTGGTTAGAGCTAGGACTTTTTGGAGGGGCGGGTCGGTCAGTCATGTTATTCTAGGGAGGAGGAGCATCTTTGATAGGAGGTGTGGGCGTGTAAGTTGGCCCTTTACCAACCTGACTCCGAGTATTATATGGAGTCTGCGGGTTAGTAAAGGCATTGGCCTCGAAGGGTGGGATGGATTCATCAAAGAATCCCTAGAATTCAGACTCCTCTTCATCTTCCCCAGAAGTTTCAAAGAAAATGGTGTCACAGGTGAAGGCACTGTGGGTTGGCTCTTGGACAGGAGGTTTTGGAGGGGTGGTATCATGTGACTAATGCCTGTCTAGCTGGGAGATCATGATGACCTTTTCCAAGGTGGCACAATTCACCTCATTGTGTGAACCCATGTCATGCAATCTACACCAATTAGTCATGGGCTGGAAGTCTGCAACTGGTGTAAAATGTGATGGTCCAGCACCATTTTGGTTGGCATTTTAGTTCATAGGCAGGCCTCCGGTGTTTGCGTTATTATTCCATTGCTGTTGATTCGGCCTAGACCCATTGTTGAAGTTTCTTCCTCGGGCGTTGTTGTTTCATTGGCCGGAGAAAATGTTTCCCCTCTAGGAATTTGAATTCTGGGGTGTGTAGGACCCCGCCTTCAGTTGGCCCATGTCCACAGTTAAGATAGATAGCATTCGCCAAAGGGATTCATTCTTGGTGGTCAACTGAGTGTTGGTGTCACAATGTGATGGTTGTTGTTGTTGTTGGCTTCCCAAAAAGGCAGAAGTATTAGTTAGAGTAGAGGGCAAAAATCCTCCCATCACGGATGACTGAAAGAAGGGCACTCTGGATGGTTGTGTCTGAGACTGTTGAGCGTGCTGCGGCTGATTCCAAGGAAAAACTTCCAGACTTGGCACTCTTTGGGTCTGCGTTGGGTAAACATACCGGGCCTTCTGGTCTATCAGGGGTGGCGGAGGATTATCGCCATAGAGGGGGCACCCATCGCCAGATTGGGGTTGTATCCCCTGGCATACACAGTTCCGTCAGGGATCGTGTTGAAGGGCGTACTCTGCCCAATCCCGCCTGGGGATTTGTTAAGACCACGGGACAACTCCAAAGCTAGGTTATAAACTTTTTCCAAGGTGTCCTGGTTTCCCGTGGCGGTTTTTCTCCAAAGGAGAGTGGCAACGAAAGGGTCCATCACGTTAAGATAGGTCTGTATGGTTACTTTTGGGGATGGAATAAAAGGGCCCGTGCACCACTTCAGAGCGCGCTGGAACCTATGGTTGAATGTTGCAAGAGGTTCATTGGGTTCCTTCCTGATGGAAATGAACTGGCTATGGGACTAGGCTGGGTCCACATGCACACGAAAGGCAGCCAAGAAGGCGTCCTCCATGTCCTGCCAACTGTTTATGGAGTTGGCTGGAAAGTTAAGGTACCAGTTCAACTCACCTTGTCCTAAAGACAGGGGAAACATCCAAGTCACAACATCTTCATGCTAGATCTGGTGTCGATTCATGGCATCTTTGTATGCATGTAAGTGTTCTTCCACGGTCCATGAGCCTAGGTGCTCATATCGTGGGCAAATCTTCTCCGGGTGAGAGGGTAAGTCGTTGATTGTGCCCAAAAAAGTTCCCATTGGGGATCCAGTGTTTCCAAAATACGTGGCCATTGGTGGAACTATATGTTGGGTAGTTTGGGTATTGGTTCCTGGGATTGCCTGGAAAGTTTGGGTATTCTGAGGTATACTGGACCCCGAGACAATTGTGGCTGGTATGATTTTCAAGGTCCATTTCTTTTGAACAGGAGGCTCAAGTTCGACAAACCTTCTAGGATTTGGGGCAGACCTAAGGACTCTTTCAAATTTCACTGGGGAGAAAGACCCAATCCTGCTGAAGGCTTGCCTCTTAAAACTATAACTTGGGGAACCCTCAGGAGGTGAAAAATTGGAATCTCTAGAAGGGGATGAGTTCATGCCCTCCTTATAGCGCTAGTTTCTGTTGATGGGGTTTTGCTGACCGAGTCCACCAATAGTCATAATTTATCACCGGGTTCTGGGGATACTGGCCAACTCTACCTGTAAAGGTTGTCCGGGGGAATTATATTCCCCAGGCCTTCAAGCACCTGGGTGTCGGGTCACAATGGTGCGGGGCTCGGTTGGGAGAAGTGACTATTTTCGAGGGGGATAGCTGGTTTCTTCAACTCATTCTCTCCAGAGATTCAATAAAGTAAGGTTTCCCCAAGCGTTCTACACTTAGCAAATAAAATGAAAAAAAGATCCTGCAGGGTTAGAAACACTTCATCTAACTATAGTCATGTTTAAACATTCAGAATATCAATAATACTCTGACATACTACACTAAATACCGAAGAAATGCATAACCATCAGTTAGAACTTCATCAGTAGCGAGGGAAAGGAGGTCGTTAATCTACTTAACATATCAGAGTAGAAGACATAAAGAACATAAAGCATGAAATACCATTAACTCAGAAGCAGGAATGCCAACATCATTGTAAAGAATTCTTCCTTCTTCATTAATGTTTCTTCGAACAAGAACTGGTGCGTAATACAATAGGGGCTCTAGGGGAGCATCTAACTATTGAAAACAGACAATGGAGCATTGAGCTCTACAACTTAAAATGAGAAATCGCCTTTCTATTACTATGGACAACAAAATCATCAATTTTGCCGACCCTTGGAAATGGGTCGGTTTGGCTATTTATACAACTTCTCTTCTAACCCTAACCCTATTTTACATCATGTTTCAATAAAATACAATATCTGGGGGTCGGTACTACCTGTGCCACCCTACAAAAGACCTTGAGATGGAATAGGCCTGCCATGTCAGAAGAATGAGACAAGAATATACAATGGAAGAATCAGCCTCGAGAAGAGAGCCAAGAAGGAGAAGTAAGAAAGTAGGTCCCCTGAGAATCAAGGCTACATGTCTCATAAATGAGAAATGTGGCACCATGTCTCCAATGCGCCAGGTGTACCTCTGAGTGGTGCCTCGAGAAGATCATCTTGTCAGAAAACCAACTGTTAAGTCGACGCCCCTTTGATGTAGCCAACCACCCTCTGACAGCCTTTATTAACCGCTTCTGAAAGTGACTGGTCAGCCTCAGGGACCGGGACACGTATCACTTGAAAGAATACAAAATTTTGGATCTGGGACTCTAGGATCCGAGAACTTATGTCCCCAAAAGAATAAAGAATACCCAACGCTTGAGTTTTCTCAGGCCTCCGGAGAAAGCTCAAGGCTGCTTATTATCGTTGAAAGCCTGGAGGAGGCGGGAAATGCCATCCTCATCTACATCTTTTAGGCTGGCCCTCCGGTACTTGGCCACTTCAATTTGTTCCCCTAGGTCTGAAACATTCTCTTTAAACTCGTCGGCCATTCTTGCCGCATCATGAACACTAAGTATCATGCGAGTTAACTTTTCCATCTGGGCCCCATCTATCCCCTCCAGAGATTGATACCGGGACTTCATTATTTCATCAAAACTTCCCAAAACTGAATCTTCGGGGGTACATGTATCTGTGCTAAGGGGATCAGCCCCAGAAGTCTTTATTATAAAAGAGTTATACAAATTGAAAGAATATTTCAAAGTGTTGACCTTATCTTGCAGACACCCTACCAGTTTCTTGATTACCTCCAATGTGAGGTCAAGTTTGGAGTGTTGGGTTCTCACAAAATCAAATGATTCATCCCCCAGAATCCCAGATTCAGAAATCATATCTTCTCCCAGGGTAAGGAGTTCCTCGAGATCCACCTTCCATGCCTGGTAATTCTTGGCATCACCCTCCCACAGGTCAGTAAGAGTTTTCGCCTGGTGAATGACCTATCGGGCCGCATATAAATCTGGGAGGGTGGATACTAGGAAACACCGGGTGTTTCCTATCTGCAGGGTGACCCACTCATCCACTGCTTGGGCTTTCTTCTTCATTACTTGTAGGGAGTCTATGTCACTCTGTGGTAGATCTTTAGAGGTAGAAGCCTCTGGAGGAGCGACATTGATGGGTCAAGCCAGCTCAGTGAGCAACCCCATCGGTGCCTGGGGGAGGTGTTGCCACAACGGTAATTGTTTCTCCGCCCGGCCCAGTTCAAAGGGTATGAACTATCTGGGCTTTCTTGGCCTTTGGCGGGGCCTGGACTTGGGCCATCATTTCGGCTAGGAGAGAGGAGTCACGGGAGTGGACTGAGCTTTTCTTTTTCTTCTCTTTATCAGCGACTGAGGTGGTAAGGGTGGCCTTCCTGCCAGAATTTTTTCCCTTGATTCTTCTCCAGTGTTCTGTGGTTGTTGTTCCTCAGCGGCGTGGACCTCATCCATCCCTCTCCCTGCATCTACTTCTTCTACAGCAACATCTTCTTCAACCTCCATCTCCTCAGCCTTGTCCTCTGTATCTATTACTTGGTCTGGACTTTGGTAGGCTTCCTCAGGAATTTCTTCTTCAAGCTGCTCATCCTGTTGCTCTTCTTCTACTGTCAGGGCCTCTTCCTCTTTTGGCACCTCTTTTGGCAGTAGGGGAGGTGTTTGGCCAAGATTTAGAGTTTGGGCTGCTATAATCACCTGCCCAAAGGTTTCTCCTAGGAGTGCCCCTTGGAACGTGGCGGTTGGGGTTACGGTTATTCCCGAAGGTCCGGTTCCCCCAGTGGATGCCATTTGTTCACCTTGCTTTTGTTGGTCCACTCCTGGACCTTATGTCATTTGAGCCCCGGAGGCAATCTCCAGCTCTGGCTATTTCTCTTCTACCTACTTTTCTTGTTCCTGTGCAGGCCCTTGTTCAGTATCTTCTTGCTCTGCAGCCTCTTGTTCTGCCCCGGGGACCTCTGTCTCCATTTGTGTATTTTCCCCCTGCAATTTTCCGAACTCGTCGGTTGCAAATACATCATCAAATTCTTCTTGCGGAAGGGGACTAGCTGGGACTTCCGTAGGCTCCGTTTCCTTCTCCGGCTCTGGGAAACTGGAAGAGAGGATTTCTACTTGTTGGGGTTGGGATGTTCCTAGCTCTGGCTCTGCCTTAAGATTTTTTCTAAGCTTCTTCTTTCTTCGGGTAACCAGAGGTGGCCCCGCATCTCTTATTGCTGCCGCCTCCATGGGATCCACCCCAATTGCCCTTACCATTAAGGCTGCTAATGACGAGGAGGAGGAGGGACGAAGTGGCCCTGCCATGAGTGGTGGAGTGGCCAATCGCGTTATTAATTGCTCCCTCATCTGCTGGGAGGCTGCCACTGACTATTTTATTTTCTCTGTGATGGGGACTTCTTACGCAGGAGGGGTTGTATCTATCCCTTTACCTTTATCATCTCTCTGTGAAGAATTCCTGGCCCCCGGAGTCAACTTTGGTACCGGCTGCGGAGTTAATTTTGGCATCGGCTGGGCTGCTCGACGGGTACTTCCGGGGAACACCTTCTTAAAATAGGTGTGGCTTCGCTTGACCACCTCTCAAGTGAAGTCTTCAATTGTGGGCCCTTCTTGGGTGTCCCAGTTTACTGGTGGAAGAGCCTTTTTATCGATCCCCTTTTCCTTGTACTAGGGATCGGCAGTGGGGGCAGCATATGAGAAGTCTGGCGGGAACCTCTGGAGATTCAATTTTTGCATCATGCCAGTCATCATTCTGACGTAGTGCCTGCTCTGCACCTCCACATCATCCTGGAAATCTTCCCAGAAGTCCTCCATGTGGATATGATGGGGCTCAAAAGCCTGGGGCAATGTCGTTGCTATCCTTCCATGCGGATCAAAAATTTTCCGCGCTAAATAAAATTCCTGTAAGTTGTAACTTTTTAGTTCATTGTCTGCCTCTTTTGCAGTGGCTAGGCTACATGTGTAATTCCCACAGGTTATTAGGAATGGGATGTTGGGTATCTTTTTTAGGGCAAAGAGGGCATGCACCTCCATTATTTGCCTGCAATACTCCAAGAGCATGATCTTGTCCCCACAGTGCTTGGGCAACAAGTAGGGTTTTCCAGAGAAGATGGTGACCCTAATGTAGGTGTGCTGTTAGAATTGGATATAATAATGTCCATAACTATAGAGAAAATTTATCGCCTCTAAGGATAGGCGGTATCCGACGTCCCGGGTGGGTGTAGCAGATGATAATAAACGAATGCGTCGTTCACCTGGTAAAAAGTGGGGAAGCTGGCCTCCCATTGAACTTGTGCGAAATGGTCCCATGGTGCCTTTTGTCCCGGGCCAATCCTGAGCATGCCTTCTGTAAGTAGGCCATGGGCGTGGGGCCTGTTAGCACTGCCTTGTAAAAATTTTGAATTTTTTGAAGTCATGTTTTACTTTAGTCGCTCTGTCGCGTCGATCTTTTAAAAGAGTCTTTAAGTCATGCGACTGCGCGACGAGTTGTCCGAGAAGGAGAATCGTGCAATAATGATCTACATATGTCTATTTTTGATCTGTCTGCGAGTGGGCGACGAGCTGTTTTAGAGAGGTAAATCATACAGTCGCGATATTTTCTGAAGGTCAAGCTGCAAGTTCGCGAGTCAGTGACGAGTTGAAAAAAATGTAAATCGCACAGTCACTCTAGAGTCATACTGTCTATTTCACGCTCTGCGACTGAGCGAGTCATGTCAAAATGATGTAGTCGCGCACCCACATCAAGTTCTATATCAATGTTTAAAGTTGCGCGAGTGCGCGACGAGGTGTTGTCCTGTAGATGTCGCCTACTCGCATAGGTTTTAACTCATGTGTATTTTGCAGAGCGAGTGCGTGACGAAGGTAGAAAGCACCAATATGAAGATGCATCGCACAGTCGCAGAGGTCATTTTCAACATTCATAACAGTCTACGACCGAGCGACAAAGGAGATCAGTCAAATGCATCGCTCACTCGCTGATGCTTTGAGGTGGTGAAATTTTAACTCGCGGGTGTGCGACGAGCCAAAAGAAGAAGGTCATCGCTCGGTCGCTAGGCAACAGAGATGGAAGGAAAAGAGCTCGTGAGTGAGCGACTAAGGAAAGAAAAGAGATAGTCGCGCACTCGCAGTCAGGTATGAAGTAAGAATTTTAGAGTTCGCGAGTTTGCGACCAATCAAAGAACAAAATGTATCGCTCACTCGCGCATTAGATGAAAGCAGGAGTAAAAGGATGGTGAGTATGCGACCAATTGAATAACAGGGGTGCACCTCTCACTCGCAAGGGTCTTTCAAAAAATGAAGAAATAGCACTGCTCCAGCTAAAAAGCCATTAAAGAAAAAATAGCAAATAGAGCACAAAATGGTGCAAAACAGATAAAAGACATGGTAAAATTCGTAACTGAGACCAGAATTGCCACGAATACCAGGTGGGTGGAAGCTGTTTCCTTTTGATTGGCCCACTGTTAAAGAAGTGAACAGATGTGAGGCAAAGCTTAAAGGATGAATATGGTTAAGCCACAAAAGACAAACCTGGTAAATCAGCTGCCACCTTTGTTCGGTTGCAGAATTTTGTTGTACAGTTGTTGTAAACGGTTGAGTTATCCTCCCCAGATGTTTGTAGCTTGTTGTATCCTTGTGCTGTAAAAGGATCCCAAGACTACTGGGAGGATGATGGTCATTTTTCTGTCCAAAAATAATACTAAGTCAATTGCAATATATCTGGTCTTTTCTGGAGAAATCTCTGTTGAATGTAGTAATTGATGATGAC
>MU225809.1:377833-392061 GCA_018584345.1 Thuja plicata | reverse complement strand
TTTCAAGGAGAGAATATACCTTAGAGATATTTCAACAAAGTTCAGGGTAGCAAATGAATCTGATCGATTAGTCTAGCTAAATGTACTGAGGTAGATATATAAGGTATATCTATTTTTGTGTCAGATCTTGTAATTGCCTTAAGTTTAGTCTTCAATCATGCTAGTTAGAATTATTTACAGATGACTCCATGCCCTCAGATTGAGCACTGGTCTATTTTTGTTCAATTAAGTGACTATCATCATTAAAATCAATCTTTACTTTCAGTTTGGTCTGTTTCAGTAAAAGTACAGTGGTCATTCCCTGTAAATCCACCAATAGCAAACTAGAATAATTTAGTGATTTCATTATTCTAAGTTTTCAAAGGTAATCCCGCCCGAGTCTGTGGAGCTCAAAGTGAAGGAGATCTCAAGACCTTGTTACTGTTGTCCTACTCTATGCTTGATCAGTGTCGGGGATAAATAGAGTGAATCCTTTGAGGAGTATGTTTTATGACAACAAGAAAAAGGAACAACAGCGCCTCTGCTGCACCAGGGCCCAGAAAACATAGGAATACATGTAGAATTTCTTCTTCCTGTTTAGTTGCTGGAACTGGGAGTCGACGTGGTTGGAGATTATTGTCGTCGAGTCAAAGTATCCTCCCTTGGTAGAGATGCCGAGGAGGAAATAATACATCCATCGAGCAAACTCTTGGGCGGAGGGCTGCCCAAAGACACGAGCCAATGCTATCATCCCCATCTGGATGCTCTCCTTGAACTTAGAGCGTGGAATTTCTATCTTCATTCTTTTAGGGTCCCTCTTTGGGGCCTTGAGCCAATGGGTATTCATATATACCTGGGCGACATCCTCCAGCTATGTAAATTGAGCCAAGGCATCAGTCCTTGTAACCACCGAGGCCTTATCAAATTGTGGGATTCCCAGGCTTGCCTGAAATGTAACTGGGTCAAGGGATACCAGAGGAGTGGGGTATCCCGTTGGTTCTGTGGCTGCGAGCATAACGGCCCAAATAGAAGAGTTGTAGTTGGTGGCCAATGTTAAAATAAGCTCCGGGGATTGCACAGAGCATGGGAAACAAGCCGCCCTGAGGATTCCAGAGTTCCCGACGTTGATTGCCAGCTGATCTCCAACCTATCGCTGGATGTGCATTATTTTCACTAAGGCCTGCATCTCCGGCCATGTTTCGACGCTGGTGTCGGTGATAAGCTTAACCTTGGACTCAATCTTTAAGCCCATAATTACGTTGTCCTGCATAAATTTCATAGTCAGGCGCATCTCCTCTAGGGCCTTCTCCATCTTGGATTTTACTACTGCCCTGGTGGCTGCTGCGGAAGGTAGCTCTGAACTTTCAGGTGGAGAAGATGCAGATGCTTCAGACATGTTTAGAAAATAAACTCCGGGAACCTGTGAGACAAAGAAACTATCAAAATGCATTAATCAAAATAAATATTCTGGGGTCTAGAGATCTTACCACCGCGATGCTTGCTTTTCTTGAAAAGTTATTTTTATTCAAAAATAGCAGAAAAGAAAACGCATCATATAAACTTAAGATTTTATTAGACATCCAGGTCTAGGGATTTTATCACGCTTGGCAAAGACACGGGATGGCTGATGGTAGGAGACCCGGAGCCTGGAGAGGTAACCGTTGGTGAGGACGTGTAAAAAGGCAAGTCATCAAGCCCGCGTGGGCGCCACGTGTGTAGGTATTAAATGGAAGTTATGGCGATGACGGCGGAGCCAACTGTCTGAACGCGCGAAAAGTGAAGGCCACTTGGCTGGAATTGATTGTGTGCATGGGACATAAATGAGGTTCTAACTGGTTTTATGGAAGAGAGAGAAAACCGCCTGTTTGAAACTGACCGAGAGCCAAGTTTCAAACAGGTGGTTTTCTGCCCCGAAACGAGTTCATGGGCGGAAAACTAGTAACACAGGTGACTCGACCAGCTTGTCAAGCCACCCAAAAGGATATACACTAAGGCTGAAGGATATATACATGAGATGGAGGGATATACAAAGACTATATACACATATACACACATATACATATATATACATAAATATACAACGTGAAACGACGCCCACAAAAAACCAAACAAGGCAGAATATATACAGCTATCTACAAACCGACAGACTAGCCACTTCTACGTAGAGGGCAGATAACCCTCTAGCAGAGCCGACCCACCAATGGGCGGCAGAACCAGAAAAACAGAAGACAGGTGAAACAAAGACGACAAATGAAAATGAGAAAAAAGAAACACCAACAAACCAGGAGAAAATAAAAAGGCGGGAACAGGAAAACCAACCTGAGAATGCCGAGAGGTGGAGGAAAGGAGTTACCACAGGAGCTTTGCAACAGCTTTAGTCATCAAATGGCCACAATCGCTACCACGAAGCACTCGCAATTGTCTGAAAATGACTGGAAGTGTTAAGCGCTGATTATCACTAACTCTCTGCAAAAATGCTCTGTTAATCACTTTGGAATCGCTCTGAAAGTTTTAATCGTGGTAAATGTGAAAGTGACAGATAAGTCCTATTTATACTCGCGGTAAAAAGGGTAATCTTCCTCCTTCCGGCAATCTCCGGACAAGTAAACCTCCAGACTCTGGGCTCGGGGATTCCCCACAATGATATCCTTAAGAACATCGTGGTGAAGAATCTCGGGGTCCGGAGTCCGGCTCCCAACGAAGAACGACCTCCGGGACCGGAGTCCCGGAGACGAAAACCAAACAAACAAAATACCACACCGGGGAAGAAAACCCCGGAGAAAGAAAACAAAAGGGAAAGAAAGACAAGGCAAAGCCGCAAGAAAAAACAAACAAAAAGAAAAAGGGGGACCCAACATTTTGCACATTTTGCACACAAAATGTAGGGATGGGGATGCAGGGCATAACAGGGTGCACACACATTCACTCAATATAGAATCCCATCAAATGGCAATCCTACAGATATCGTAATGGTAATTATTGAAATATTGTAGGTAGTAATTGTATGGAAAATGATCATAAGAATTTTTAGCACTCTGTTGTTAATGTTTTAATATTTTAATAAATGTTTTGAATAGAAATTTGATATCTATTTCCTGTGGATAGACTTCAGTTACATAAAACATAGATGCAGAGCCAAAGTCCTTGGGAGTTAAAGGACAGAATTCAATGAATAGGTTAAAAGGAAGTTTGGGAAAGCTCAAAATAGTTACACGTAAAGGAGAGGGTGGAAAAGTAGCACTTGCTACTGCAAATGGTGCCTTCTCACAAAGGTAGATATTCGAGGCTGCTAAATTTGATAAACTTATTAAACTTTAATAATCAGTGGGAAGGTGTAGGATGCTGCTTAGATAAATCAGTTTTTGTTCTAGGCAACTCTCATTTTCTTACCTTCTTATGTTTATAACTTATATGTTAGTGATCTAAATAGAACTTCCAGTTTCAGTGGGGACAGTGGCAGTGAAGGTTCAAGTGAAGGTAGTGAGGAAGGCAATTCACTAAATGTAAGAAATTTGTTCTGTATTTCTTGTACAAAAATTAATGGATGTTGATCTCATTATTTTCTCTCTTTTTTGGGTTACTTTTGCAAATACCCTTGTAATGTTATGAATTATTTTACAAAGATGTTGTAATCTTTTCTAGATATGTCTCAGGGGTTGGAAACTGGGAGGAAAAGAAGCTTTGAATCACTAACCATGAATGGTATGCTTATTTCTAAATTTTATTTAATTATTTCATTTTAGGCACTTGATGTGTTTTCACGAATCCTACTTGTACTTATCAAACAGTCACAGTCTTCTAGTTTTTGGATGAACTAATTTGGTAATACTAATTGTTTTTCATTTATTTGGCCAACCACTAATGAAATTATTTCAATACAGCACATGAAATCATGGTTCCAAAATAAGTAAAACCACAATTACTAAAAATAGCGACACTAAGACACTAAACTCTTAAAAACTCTAAAGCGACACTAAAAAAATACATGTGACATCGAATTGTCAGAAATTGCCGACGGCTCGACGTCGCATGTATAGAAAATTCATTGCACATCTGTCGTAATTGCGAAACTAAAAATGTGACGCCAAGGTGTCGTAATAGCAACAGATAAAATGTAACAACAGCATGATAAACATTATAGCCAGCTCATATTGTGACACCTAGATGTCACTTTCTTCAGGCGTGCGGCGAATTTGCTATACATGTGACGTCAAGCTGTCAAAAATTGTCGACGGCTCAACATTGCATCTATATAAAATTTATTGCATGCCTGAATAAAGCGACATCTAGGATGCGATGCATACATGTCATAATAGCGATAGATAAAATGTGACGCCTACGTGTTGTAATAGCAACAGCTAAAATATGTAACAATATCATGGTAACCATCATAGCCAGCTCGTATTGTGACAGTTAGTACCATCACAATAAGGACAGATGGTATAGCTATCGTTGTTTTCGACACCAAAATTGCAACACTGGTCTCTGTCACTAGGCCGACGGGATGGTGTCAGAATAGCAACATATAGACATAAAAAAATGGTCCCAAATGTTGTAGTGATGGTTCATTACTTTGATTTTTTGCTTTACCCATTACTAAAATAGGATTGGTCGGTAAACGCTAAATTTATTTACTACTCTTCGGTAAAGACTAAGAAAAGGATAAATAGTATATTCACCAAGCAGTATATGTGTGTGTGTGTGTGTGTGTGTGTGTGTGTGTGTGTGTGAGAGAGAGAGATTTACACAAGGCATACATCTTGTAGGACTGAAGATAACTAAAGGTAATTATATATGTGACATAAAGTTTTGGTTGGATTATTGGATTAATTTTTGAGACCACTGATTCACCCCCCCCATCTTAGTTATTCTAACAATTGGTATTAGAGCTTGTGTTCTTGGAAGAGAGTTTAAAGACTCAAGCTAAAGATCACAAGATGATTAAAAGGGATGCGCCTAAGTTGAACAAAGACAACTTTACATCATGGAAAATTAGGATAAGACTCCACCTATCAGGTATTGGAAATGATGTCACATAGTACTTGGACACTAAATTATTTTTACCTACTGGACCTCTGACAGTTGATCAATTGAGAGAGAAACATGAACACAATTCTATGATGATAGAACTTTCTTCCACACTCTCCGATGCTAAATTTGAAGATGTTAAATCATGCACCACTGCAAAGAAAATGTGGGACAAACTTAAGCTAGTACATGGAGGAGATAAAAATATGGTGAGAGCTAAGTCTGAAAGCCTAAGAGGAAATTTTGATGAGCTGAGAATGAAAGAAGGAGAAAGCATCACTCAGTACAATAGAAAATTCAAAGAGGTTGTTAATGTTATCCGAGGAGTAGGAGGTTTACTTAAAGAAGAAATAGTGGTAACTAAAATTTTAAGAACCTTACTGCCTGTTTATGCTATTAGAGTATCTGCAATTCAAGAAATGACTAGTAGCAAATAACAATGTTACTCTAGATAGTTTGATTTACCTAGAATTATTTCATTTGAGATGAATAAATTCAACAATAGTGTCTTACCAACTATTGAATCAGCATTCAAATCTTCTCTGAAAAATAAGTAAATCAATTCATAAACACACTATGAGAAAGGATAGTGATGAACAAGAACTTGGTGAAATTGAAGCACTAATGGCTAGAAGATTGCAAAGAGGCAAAGGTAGATACAAAGGTAAATTACCATTGGTATGTTTTAATTGCAAATAAATTGGACACTTTACTGCTAGATGCCCTAACAAGAGAAAAGATGAAATAAATAATGACAGATCTTATGAAAAGAAGTTTGATAGAAGTGATGATCGAGATTATAGAAGCAACCGAAACTCTAACAGAAGAGATAACCGAGACTACAATGAAAAAGATAAGAAGGCTTGTTACCTAGCTGAGAACAAAGCTAAAAATACTGACACTGAATCTGATGAAGATATTGAGGTAGTATTTTTTGCTATGAAAGATTATTCAGATGAAGAAGAAAGGTATGTTAAAACTGCACTCATATCTAAGGTTAGTAAAAATGATGTCTAGATTATTGATAGCTCACCACATGACTGGAGATAAGGAAAAGTTTGAAACTTTTTAATATTATAATGGTGGATCAGTTAGGATGGGTAATGACTCACCTTGTCCAGTTGAAGGTAAAGGAACCATCATGTTGAATAATCTGATCAGATGTAAAAATGCATATTGAGAGAAAGGACTTAACTATAATCTATTGAGTGTTTCACAGCTAAAAAACATAGGATACTGAGTTGCATTTGAGAAAAAAAAGGCAAAGATCTATAATGAAACAGGAAGGTTGATCGGTACTGGTGAACAAAAAAAGGTAACCTATTCTATCTTGATAAGATTGAAACCACTTGTTTATTGGCTATAAATGAAGACATTTGGTTGTGGCTTAAAAGGTTATGTCATTTGAATTTTGACAACATGCTTAGGATAAGCAAGAAAAGAAAATTAAAAGGCTTACCGAGCATGTCAAAGCCCGTCCATGTTATGTGTAAGAATTGTCAAAAAGGTAAAATGACAAAGTCTAGTTTCAAGAGAAAAACCTACACATCTAATGCTATTTTAGAGCTAGTCCATACTGACTTATGTGGACCAATGAGAACAAAGAGCTATTATGGTGATAGATACTTCATCATATTTGTTGATGATTATTCTAGAATGATGACTGTTATGTTCTTAAAAGAGAAATCAGAAGCATTCAAGATGTTCAAATGGTATAAAGCTATAGTTGAAAAACAAAGTGGAAAGGAACTAAAATGTCTAAGATCAAATAGAGGAGGAGAATTTATTTCTGATGAATTCACTAACTTTTGTAATGAGCATGGAATAACAAGATAGGTTTTTGCACCGAGAACACCAAAAAAAAATGGGATTGCTGAAAGAAGGAATAGATCAATTGTTGATTGTGCCAGAACACTGATGATTGAGAAAAGTATCAACAAACATTCTCGAGAGAAGATGTAAGTACTGTTGTTTATACATTAAACCAAGTTCAATTGAAAAAAGACACCAATAAATCACCTTATGAGCTATGGTATGGATACACACCAAATGTAAGTTACTTAAGAATTTTTGGAATTCAATGTTATATATTGAAAGATGATAGAAATGGAAAGCTCCAAAATTGATGAAGGAATGTTTCTAGGTTATTCTACCAAAAGCAAAGCTTATAAATGTCTTAACAAATCCTCTAACAAAATCATTGAAAGTGCAAATGTTAAAGTGGATGAATTTTCTAAGAAAAATGATGAGGAAAGCATAAAGAAACTGGAATATTACAACATATTTATCTACATTGAAGAACCTGTCACTCTACCTGAGCAATAGTGTATCGATACCGAGTGACAGAATAATGCAACCGAGCAATAGGTTGCACACACTGAAAATTAGGAAATTGCTCACAATGATGAACTGAGCGATGAAGATCAAAATGAAGGTCAAAATGATGATCAGAATGATGAACACAAATCTAAACTTGTACTTTCCAAGTACGTCAAAAGACACCATCCACATGACCAAATCATAGGAGACAAAAGAGATGGAATGAGAACAAGAAGTAAGTCAATGAACACTAGATGTTTGATTTATGATTTTGAACCTAAATATGTTAATACTGCACTTGAGAATCAAGAATGGGTCAGTGCAATGAGTGAAGAGATTGAATAGATTGAGAAGAACAGACATGGACATTAGTACCTAGACTGAATGACAAAAATTTTATTGGTACTAAATGGATATTTAGAAACAAACTGAATGAGAATGGAGAAGTCACAAGGAACAAAGAAAGACTAGTATGCAAAGGGTATGCACAAGAAGAAGGTATTGACTATGGAGAAACCTTTGCACCCATTGCTAGGCTAGAAGGAGTAAGAATTATACTTGCTTATGCTTCTTTCAAAGGATTCAAACTATACCAAATGGATGTAAAATCTACATTTCTAAATGGAATACTAGAAGAAGAGGTATACAATGAACAACCTGAAGGGTTTATTGATCCTAACAAGAGGAACATGGTTTGTAGACTACACAAAACCTTTGAAACAAGCACTGAGAACATGGTATGAAAGACTTCACTCTTATCTCATTAGTATTGGATTTGTAAGAACAAGTGATAACAGTAATCTGTATTTAAAAGAAGATACTAATGATAACATTCTGATTGCTGAGATATTTGTTGATGATATCATATTTGGAGGTAATGATATGTTATACAAATTATTTGTTGATGAAATGAGAAAAGAGTTTGAGATATCAATGTTTGGGGAGATCAATTTTTTTCTTGGTCTACAAATTCTACAACAGGATGCAGGCATCTACGTCACACAATCCAAATACATCAAAGAAGTTCTCAAGATATTCAAAATGGAGGACTCAAAACTAGTGGGAACGTCTATGGCAACTGGATGTAAACTGACAAGGGAAGACAAGACTACCAAGGTAAATCTAACTTTATATAGATCTATGATTGGAAAACTAATGTATGTTGTACATACTAGACCAGATATAGCACATGCAGTTGGAATAGTTGCAATATTATATGCTAATCCCTAAAAGATAAGAAATTAGATGTTATTGAAAATGTAAGATATAAAATGGAGGTTATTGAAATGTAAAGGATAATATAATGTAAATGTGTGGGTTGATGGATTGTTATGTATAAGAAAGATAAGATGTGCCTTTTAACCTCAAATACACAAAGGAAGGATCCAAATTGATTAACCCCAAAGGAAGGATCAATGCATAAATGAATAAATTGATTGGAAATGAGAATAAAGAGGAAGACCTTAGATTTTTTTATATAAGAGAATGTGTGATAGATTTAGGAAGATTAAAAACTTTAATTGAAATGAATTGAAGAAAAGTACTAACCTCAAAATGCTACAGATTTGAAGAATGTTGTTTCCGGGTGCCTGCACTGAGTTTCTGGAAACTCTGCAACCGGATCTGGAATAGAAACACAGACACAGAAAAAAACCAGAAATTTTTTTCTGATCTACCTCAGTTCTGATTTTGACCCAAAAGTGAATGTCACCTTTAACCCAGAATTTTTGATTCTGACCTTGAACAAAATGTCAATTCTGACCCAGAAATGAATGTCACCTTTGACCCAGAACAACATGTCGATTCTAACACAAAATCTATGATAGAAAATCTATTTTTGGATCTTGATAGTTTTCCAAAAAGGGTATCTAGATCTGCACTCCAATTCGTTGTTCCAAACCCGTCCCTTGCTTGTATAGAAACCCTTGTGCTAGATTCAAATCTGTGGATCCACAAGTATGTATGCACCAAATAGATGTAGAATGTAGAATGTCAGATGTAGGATGTCTCAAATCAATTACTTGTAGATCTTCAACACCAATCTTGAATGGATCTTGTAAAGGAAGAGGCTTGGAGGAATATGGATGGAGAAATCTTGAATAAGAGGGCTCCATAGAGCTTGAATCCTTCAATGGCTACCAATGGATCTCCTTGATGAATTCAGTACTTGGAAGTGCTTGAATTCTTGGATGCTTGAGATTAGATGAATGCTTCAATGGATATTTAGCTTGCTTCAAATCATGCTTCTTCACACTTAGATTTCACTTCTTAAGTCTTAGATGGTTAGAGAAAGTGAGAGGAGAAAGATTCCTTATATATGAATATAGGACACAATCTTCTAGAGAGGCCTACATAGGAGAATTAAATTCCAATTATACCTATATCCCTAGAAGAGGACCTATATTAATATAATTTAAGAATCGTCGCTTTGAAGACCGAAACAGCCGACCCAAAAGTGGGAATTAAATCTTTCTGAAGCCTGACATCCAGAACCCCTGGAATCATGAAATTTGGACCTTGGGTCAGAAAAAAGTCAATTCTAATCTAGGCCAAGGTCGAGGTCAAAAGTCTCATTTTGTAGTTTAGGGTGCTAGAAACAGGCTGGAGAAAAGTGGGAAATAGGGCAGAACAGTGGAAAATGCCATATCCAAGTCAGAGACCCATTCAAGGCTCTTGGCATGACCCCAAACCACTTACTCAGAATGCTAAATTAGTCTACAATGGAAGTGCTTCCATTTTCTAATTATACAATCCCAAGGAATCACACATGACTATTGTCAAAAGGATTCTGAGATATCTAAAGAATACCAAAGACTATGGTTTGTGGTATAATAAAGAAGGCAAATTTGAGCTAAAATTTTATACCAATGTTGATTGGGCTGGAAACATAAATGATAGAAAGAGCACAACAGGAGGAGCATTCTTTATGGATGAAAAACTTGTCACATGGATAAGTAAAAAGAAAGGATGCATATCATAATCAACTGCAGAAGCAGAATATGTGGTTGTTGCTGCAAATTTCTCTAACATTGCATGGATCAAGCAATTGCTGAAAGGTATGAATATGGAAATCCTTGATCCAGTAATTATCTATCATGATAACACAAGTGCTATCAATATTTCAAAGAACCCTATAATGCATGCTAAGACAAAGCACATTGCTATTAAGTATCATTACTTAAGGGAACAAGTGCAAGAGAAAGAAGTAATACTGGAATATGTACAATCCAAAGAACAATTAGCAGACATATTCACAAAGCCATTGCCAAAAGATACATTTAAGTACCTAAGGAAGAGACTAGGGGTCCGACCCTTATCTACTAGTCACTAAGCTGACAAGGAGGCTGCATCAGCCTACACATTATCAGAAGAACATTCATGTTGATGCAAGATGAGATATGGACTGCAATGACATATCAGTACAAAAAGGTACTTATTAGAATCGAACACTAGAGATATTGTTGGCTACTACAGATCTGTATTGCTGATGGAAAGAGATATTCATGATATATTTATGTTTGGCATTGTTGTCAAAGGGAGAGAGATATCCATATGAAATATCCATCAAGGAAAAGTACATATGGAGGGAGAGAGATATCCAATAATGAAATATCTATCAGGGAGAAGCACATCAGTCAAAGGGAGAGAAAAGATCAAAAATATAAGTTTCTAAAAAGGGAGAGAAAGATTCAAAGAAAAAACCATCCATCCAAGGGAAAGAATTGGAGAAAAGTTAACACTACATATCTATCCAAAAAAGGGAGAAGAGATTCTAGAACAAAGGGAGAGACAAAATCATAAGTTGCTACATCTATCTATTGAAGGGAATAAAGAAATGAAAAGCACTCTATAAGAATCAAATCTAAGCTAGAAGAGCTTATTGAGAGTCAGATATTTGTATTGGTTATAAAATAATAACTTTGGTATGATATTGCATGATTTACATTACATATTTCATAGTGTTGAAAGTATGTTGCCATCAATGCCAAGGGATAGATTTATGAACTATAACTGATTGAATGTTTGAAAATGATAAGTTGATGATCACCGAGCTACAGGAAGTAAATGAAAGACATTAAATCAGTTAATGTATTGTATTTTCATTGATGTCAACTCGATATAATATGATTGGTCATATACATATTGTCATAGACTTCAAGAAACCAAAGAGATAAATTTTATTTTATCGGTAAACATATAAAGCAAGTGTACACCGAGTGATAGTAAACACCGACGAACAGTGCACACTGACAGACAGAGAACCCCAAGAAATTCACAATGTATACCGAGCACCGCAACACCGACCATAACTAAAGTGGTCACCGAGAAGAACTGAAGTTGATGCCCGAGGACAAATGGAGTCAATGACAGCACAAACTAACAGTTGATCACCGATCAGAACTGAAGTTAGGAAATGAGAAAACACTTAGCTGATAGGAGCTATAATTAGAGTTAACTAATTGATTACTGTGTTTTCATCGACCAGTTGAACTGGAGATTTAAATCTAGTTTTATGCACAGTTGTCAAGGAGAAATCTACAGAATAAAACTAAACAAAAGCTTTTAAAGATTAAAGAAATCCATGGCGAGATTTACAGATCAAGAAATCTATCTACGTCAAGAACAAGAAAGACAATGAATGTAAAATGGTGAAATCATGTCTATATAAAGAGACAAGTAATTCATTATAAAAAAGAAAAAGAGGAATGTTGAATATAATTATGGTGAAGATAGAAGTCTTCATGCAGATCTGATCATACAGGCTACAGAACAGAGCCAAGAATTCTGCAGACACGGAGCAATAGAGAAGCAACAACATTCACCGAGCACAAAGAACAAAGAATGGGAGAAAAGGAACAGGAGAGAATATTGGTCACAGAGGTATTATGGACTTACAATAGATCTAAAAATCTACAAGTTAAAGTTGTATTATTGAACAGATCATTTACTATTTCAGTTTAACCATTAATTCAGAAAATCTCTTAACTGGGTAGGATTTAACAGTCCTTAATGTATTGAGATACTCAAGAGTATTAAAAGGTTTTTCTTGTTGACAGCATAGTGAATTCCTAAGGTCAAAAGTCTAACCAATGGTCTTAAATCCTCTAACAAGGTCGCACTTAACAGTGTGTTTGTAACCTTTAACAGGGTTGGCTCTTCACCGAGCTCACTTCAGAAGAGTGAAAATTTTGGGTTACCGGTCCCAAGTGGTTTTTCCCTTAACAGGGTTTCCACGTTAAAAATTCATGTGTCAAATGTGTATATGGTTCATTACTTTGATGTTTTACTTTACACATTACTAAAACAGGATTGGTCGGTAAACACTAAGTTTATTTACTGCTATTTGGTAAAGACTTTAACAAAGGGATAAATAGTATATTAACCGAGAAATAAATATATGTTAGATTTACACAAGGCATACATCTTGTAGGACTGAAGATAACTGAAGGTAATTATATATGTGATATAAAGTTTTGGTTGGATTATTGGATTAATTTTTTAGACCACTGATTCACNATTCCCCCCCCCCCCCCCCCTCTTAGTTATTCTAACAAACCTCTTCATCACTTTTCATATTTCAGTCATTTTAATTAGTTGTAATATTAATTGACATTGAAGCCCAAATTGTTTATTACAAAATATTGTCTAAACAATCTACTTGCATATGTCCTAATCTGTCTCCATGAAACCAAACCACAAAGATTGTCTAGCACATCACTTTTATTTTGAAAATGTTCATTCATTTCATTATCATTCAAAGGGGTTTCTTTCTCAATTGGTGTTTCTATGTAGATACATCCACACTATTGATTTCAATTGGCATTTGATTTTTAATTTCAATTTATTTATCATTAGGAATATTCAGTGTTTGATGTGCAAATTCTATTTTTCTATTTATAGGAAGAAAATCTAAATCATTCAAAGAGTATCCTGCTTCTAGAAAATCACCAATTTCTTTATCAGAATAAACAAGTGGCTATGAAGACATACATGTATCCAAAACTAGATTAGAAGATGCACGTGAATTTGCTTCTATTGTATTTTTTTCTTCCATCTCTGCATCCATCATGGTGTCCTCAATGTTCTCCTCTTTTAAAATGATTGTTGAACTCAATGCTCCAACATTATTTAGTTCTCGAATTCTTTCTCTTCTTTCTTGTTGTCGTTTTGCATCCTATCTATTTGTTGCAACCTCCTTAGTTATCAGAACCTTCCTTTGCCTCTTTCTACATTACTTTGATCTCATGTTTGCATCAAATTTTTGAATTCAAATGACTTTTCAAATGTCAAATCCATAAAACATTCAACAATATAGAATTTTTTATTAGAACATTCATTCTATTGTTGTGATCAATCGTATAATGATTGAATATTCATTCAATCATTGGAATTTGTCTTTTAAGGCTATTTTTTTTTATAGTTAATGACTATTAGAAACGGGCACCCATTTTTAAATATTTCATAAAAACATGTGCTCGTTTCTTGCTCAAGGACAAAAAAAGAAATAAAAACCCATTTTTTGAATTTTAAATAACGGGTGCCCATTTCTTAAATTTTGGTGCAGAAAACGTCCTTTCGCTTTGGTTTTCTGTTCAAGATAGGCTTGGTGAGACCAAGCCTATGTTTTTGGCCTCTAAAATAATGGCTAAGCCACAGGAATCCTGTATTTCTGCCTTGCCATAAATTTTTGAAGGCCTTCCTAATCAAAATTTTCAACGAAACAAAAACCCATTGTAACACCCCAAAATTGGCACCTAATAACTTAATCAATTTTGGTGCATTTTCTCATCCTCGAAGTCCTATTTTACTAGGAAAATCCTTCTCCTAATTGACTTTAATTGACTGAGTTTCAAATGCAGAAAACCCAAATTTGCATAAATCTGACAATTACATTTAATTCC
>MU225809.1:356093-368157 GCA_018584345.1 Thuja plicata | reverse complement strand
TTAGGAGGCAACAGGTCATCTCAATCATTTTGTAGAACAAACAATTCATGTTTGTCTCTGCAAATCAAATGGATTGAATAAGGACTATGTTGGGTTTCTTGTTGGATTGAGAGGTCACATTCGACATCAAACACCCATTAGAGTTCTTACTATACATATTTTAGAAATGTAAATTTCATAGTAATATGATTAATTTTACTATTTTTCATTATTTATTAATCAAAAGTGGTACCTTAACTTAAAATAGTGATGTTCATTAAAATTTTAATAACTCTTTTGTTTTTACATTTTTTGAAAATAAATTAAATGACATCAATCTACATAGAATTTACTTGAAGATAGTTTTTTTTTGAAAAATTTAACGTTTTCATCAATTTATTGTGTCCATACACCAGAGGTTTTGAAAATATACATTACAGTCAATTAAAAATTAATAAAAAATTTATTTAATAAAAAAGAAAAAATATGCTTATCAATCTTTGGTGTGTTAGGTATCTTTCACAAGAAGGATTCACAAAAATTCATTTATTTATGTCAAAATATGGTGGTCGTACACGTGTGTTGTATGGTTCTGAAACACGCATTTTAAAAAGTGATATTTAAGCATTCCTAGTAAAAATATATTTCTACCATGTGGGTATTGAAATAAATTACATATCTGAAAAGTAGACTTTGAGCAGTACAATTTCTATTATTGAAGTTTTCTGATATTCAATCTCTAAGTGCCTCAAATTTTGACATTAATTGACAGAAAAATTGAAAAATATAGGGAAAACACTTCCACTTTTTCCCCAAAAGACTCAACTTCTTTCACCCACCCCAATATTAGCCTGAAAAAGTAGCAAAATTGTCTTGGACTATGGGTTTTCTCCCCATTGGTCTCGGGTTTGACTTTGAGGCCCAGAATCAATTGATGAATCTAGCTTACGAGTGCCTTGGTACATCTCCAGGGACTACTCTCACCTCAACTCGCCCCATAATGGGAAACTTGTGTTGTTGGACTATGTCGCGGGGATACCTTGGACTACCAAAAAAAGCAATATTATTAGATATTAGTAAAAATATAATACTAAATATATGCCAAATTATTTTAGGATCATTTTATTATTATATTGGTATGATGAAGGGTCACACAAGTAAATTATAGGTTAGTGCATTAATCTTGTAAGGGTGATAATGTTGAATCTCAAATGCAAAAGAGTAAAAAAAAATAAACCCAAAAGATATATTCATGCATGGTTATGACAACAAATACTAAGTGACGATGGGGGAATTTGAGCTACCTATTTACAAACCTAATCAAGCCCAACGACAAGCCCTAGATCTACAAACTAAATCCAACATGTCATATCAATAGAGCCCTTTCTTCAATGAATGCATAACATAAAATAAACAAATCCCATACCCAATGCACTCATAAAATACTTGAATGCATTTTTCTCCTATCCTCTAAGATCCTATATGAAAGGATGATTTCTGCTTGAAATTCAAGCATATACACAAGAAGACATTGAATGAATGGAGTGTGGTTGATTGATGCAAGATGATAGTATGAGACTGGTAGTTAAGATGCAAGAGTTCTCCAAATCACAAATAGGCTAGTATGCATTATAAGATCATAATAGCATTAGGATTTAAAGACTCATTAGGATTCAAATGAGAGTATACATTTCTTTTATAAAAGTCCTCATGAAAATCAAGGGCACATATTAAGAGGTGGAAGAATGAATGACAATGATTAGAGAGTAGGCAAGGATAATGTGAGAAATAATGAGAATAAAGGAGATTATGAGCTTAATGCAAATGACAGATGAGATTGAGCAGTAGTATAAAATATTGACTTTTAGTAATCAATCAAAAGATGCATTAAATATAGACATGTTTAGAGACATGAATATGAAAAGGTGAAATTATGAGACAAGTGACATTTTTCAAATGCCTTCAAATTTAGAGTTGATCCATGTGAGTGGAAATGATTGGTTGAGATTAGAAAACAAAAATACAAATTAATTAAATAAATAAAAATAGATAAGTAGGATGGATATATTTTCCACAACAAGTCAAATTGTGATATTGCTATCAAGATTCAATTGTGTAGTTTTTGAGTCAAACTCATTGACCATATTTCATTAATAGTGGTTCATAGGAACCAAGATTGCCTCTCATGAGAATAAATGGAACACTTGGCACTCATTGCGTCTAGGCAATGCTCATAGAGGTGAAGCATTGTGACTTCTCAGGAGGTCACCCATCCCAATACTACTCTAGCTTAAGCATGCTTAACCACAAATTTTCCTCCAAGGTAAAGCCCACTTTGGTTGAAATCCTACTAATTTAACAAATAAATATCTTTATTCAATTAATAGTAGAAAGGGAAAGTGAGATTTGGATAATTAAATAAATGGATATTTATTTAATCATAGGATAATTAAACCTAATGATTTAAATAAATATATAAAACTATTTATTTCAATAATAGAGGAAAACACTACCAAATTAATTAAATAAATGATATTTATATAGAAGAAATTTGATAAAATAAATAAATAAATAAAATATTTATTTAATTATATGAGGACAATTTCGGATGTCTACACTAACTATTGTACTCATGTACACATAAGCTATGCTCTATGTATATAATACATGCAACAATTAGATCACAACATAAAACATACATTCTAATTTAGTAATTCATAAAAATGCTATAATTCATGTATTGAAAAGTATTATTTCACCTTAGCATGGACCCATTTTAACTTAACACATTGTTCTTGACTATTGATAATTTCATAAATCAAAAATCTATGTCAAATGACAGGGAATGCCCAAGCTACATTAATACTAATGATAAAGAAGAAGAATCATAATTCCATGCAACATCTAGATATACACATAGTAGGTCACCTTAAGCCATTCACAATACAAATATGCAATAAATGATATAATAAAATCACATGTCCACTAGATTCACTTTGAAACTAGCTAGAGAAAGTGATCTCTAAGGTTACTATGTAAAGTGCAGGACATGTCTACGGGGCAGAAAATGTGCACTTGATGTGACATTTTTTCCTATTTACTAATTAAATTAAAAATCATAGTACAGTACTGTGATTTTTAATTTAATTAGTAAATAGGAAAAAATTGTCACATCGGGTGCAAATTTTTTGCCCTGTAGACATTTTCTAAAGTGCATGGAAGAAATTAATGCATATGAATAAAGTAACCAACATTAAAGCCTTTAATAGATTAGAGGCTATTAATCATGGGCTTCAAATTATCACATTTAATTTTTATAGAGATTCATAGTCATGGTGATGCTAGATAAAAATCATATATAATTAAAACATGTTAAAACCACATGGGAGCAAGCTTAAAAAAATTAAAAATAATCACTAATAACTTAATGAATTGAAATATGGCACTTTTTTCACCACCATCACTACTAGGAAATAGGGAAAATGTCCACACAACAAGTTGGAGATGACATCCATCAAAAGTGGCATTTGAAAATAAGATAAGCATCCATAGGCACATAAATATAACCTTCAAATATGATAAGGATTATAGATTAATAACCCCTAAAAAAATATAAGGATACAAAATCATCTCCACCAAAAATGGTGTCATCAACATATACAACAACTATTAATAGTACCAAGGTACAAACAAAAAACTAATAAAGCGTTTCTAGGTGGTATGCCAATGTAGGAATTTTTTGCATGTGAACCAAGGTAGGTGACTCATTAATAGAGGATGGTACACCTTGTTGATGCATGATTTATGATAATTGTACAATTGTACATCCTTTATGCATTTTTATATGACCCTACTATTGACAACCCTCAAAACTTCACAAAGATGTCGGTCATTGAAATATCAAGTGTAGTATATCAAAATTCATTTTTGGGTTGCTTTGAGTGCAATTGTGATGTATATTTGATTCTATCATGCATCATTTGAAACTTGGTGTCCATAACCCTCACAAATAAAAGAGAGAAAGTGGGATAAGTGATATTTCTTTGTTGCCATGTTGCAGCAACCAATATTCTCATGCAAACTTAGAAATATCCACAAATAAGAAATGTGAAAATTGAGAAATATCATAAGAAGGTAATGTAAAATGCACAAATGAGCCTTGTTTAAAGGCAAGTAAGAAGAGGTAAGAGGGTAGGAGTCAAAATTTGAGTACCCCTCCAAATATGAAGTGATTGTAGGACTCTATATCGACGAGTGTTGGGACACTTGGTGAATCTACATTGGTTGAGTATTAACTCCACTTTGGCATGTATTAAAAGCTATAAACCTTCACAAGAGAAAATAATATTTCACCAAATAGATGAATTTATTTGAGATTGAGGTTGAGATTGAGATTGAGATGAATAAAATGTACAATGAGATATGCTTATATAGGAAAGAGAAAGAGAGGGCACATCAATGAGGTGCGAGGACAGGTACAATGACCTATCACAAATATTAAATGCATGAAACAATAACATATTAATAAAATTTACCTAACCTCCTGCCAAATATCGACACAAAATACTTAGAGATGCAAGTAAATAATATTAAACTTTGTCGAACACCTAAAAGGATGACATGATGTCTAAGTTAAAACTAAGCATGTGAGTAATTATTAATTTACTTCACAATACATGAGGGGAGACAAAAGTCTAGATAACCTCTAAATGAGCTTAACTATAGTGTGAATAAGGCTCTATTAAATAGGCTAAAAGCTAACTAGTTTGATGAAACCTTTTTTTCACTTAAACAATGCATAGGGTGAATGGTTGGTGAAATAGATAAAATATTAATTTCAATGGAAAATAAAATTAACTAAATTGTTTAAAATTTATTTAATATTGGAAGAAAAGTTACCTAGTTAAATAAGTTAGAAAATTATTTAATTAAAATGGATCAAAAGATGAATTAGTTTTATAATAAAATTATTTTATTAATGTTGGAAGGAAAATGATGAATTAATTAAATAATTAAATATTATTTAATCAATATAAAAAATTAAGATAATTAAATAATTATTAATTGTTATAGATGGAAAGAAGAAATATTAGCTTAATTAAATAGTTAAGAATTATGACCAAGGTAAGGTGCGTTGGGTGCTGGGCTGGGTCGCGGGGATACCTCTAGCGCAACAACAAAAATAAAAATCATTAAGAATTATTTAATTAATGTGAATAGTAGGATTGGTGAGATTGTGATCAAATGTCAAGATGAAATGCCTTTGCCATTTTTAAATGTCTACACTTTTCAATATAACATTTAACATCTTTTAATTTTTTTATAGATCCATAATTAGTTCTTCATATTTAATCACATATCACTATCTTACCAAGGATTGAAATTTTCTCCTCTTTAAGCATATGATGAATAGCTTTAATTAGTGTTTTAGTTTGAAGTCAATTCCATGGCTATTATTACTCCTCTACTTGTCATGCTTGCTAATGCATGAGAAGGACAATTTTTTTGTCAAGTAATTGTTGACACCTTTATATAAATTTCTTGATACATATGGAATGTGATGTAATTTGTCATGCTTCCCCTCGGTATCATGATATCCATACTTGCCTCACTACCCAAACTCTCCTATCTAATTTATCTCATTACCCAAAATACACATTAATTCAATGTGTTACCCATTTGATCTTCCTTGGTCGTACCCTCTCTAATAAGAGTTATGATGGTAAGTGTTGTGGTCCCTTAATGAGATTGAAGCTAATTCAACATTTACTGATGTCCACAAAGATATTTGTGGAGCTCACACTGATGGTATCACACTTGAAAATAAATTAATTTTAGAATTTTGTATTATTGGCCAACCATGGAGCATGCTACCTACCAATATGTGAAGAAATGTCTCACTAGTTAGAAGCACAAGGATCTAATTCATGCACTTTCATTTTATTTACACCCATAAATACTCCTTGGATTTTCTCCAAATAGGGACTAGACATAAATGAGAAGATGGGCCCCTCTTCTTTTGACAACCATAAACATATTATGATTACTATAAAATAATTTAGTAAACTTAGATAGAATCCATTCCTCTGACTCATGTGATTGGCTAGAAGATTTAAATTTTCGTCCTCAATCATTTTATCTATTGACCTATGGTCTCCTTAGCTCTATTATTACTGATAATTCTTGCTCTTATAAGAGCCATGAATTAGAAGGCCTCTATAATAAATTTCATATCCAACACAAATGATCCACTCCTAACTAGATCCTCAAGGCAATAGACAAATAGATACAAACTGTCAAAAAATAGAACACACTATTGTGAAAATACCCATACAAGATTTGAACTAGCACCTATAAACAACCCACCCTATTCAATGCATATTTCTCAACCTCCAATAAATATATGTATCCCTATCCCCTTAATACTAAAATAATATTACAATCTAATAAATGGAAAAATTGAGTGTGAAATTTCAATACATCTACAAATGACATTTAAAGTAAATACTATGAATTCAATGTAAATATTATGTTCAAGATTATCCCCTTAGAAGCATGGGGATCAAATTTATGCACTTTCATAGCCTTTACAAACCTTAACTACTTCACTAATCTTTTCCAGATGGGAACTTGACCTCAATGATAAGATGAACTCATCTTCCTTTGATGACCATACACATTATAATTGACTCTAAATACTTCACTAAGTGGATAGAAGCCATTCTTTTCACTTATGTGATTGGCAAGAAGATTTACAATTGCATCTTCAATCACATCATCTATAAATATGGTATTCTTAGTTCTATTATTACTGATAATAATTTAAGAAACATGAAATACAAGGCCTCTATAATAAGGTAAAAGATAAGCTGATTTAAACCAACATAAATATATATATATATATATATATATATATATATATATATATATATATTGTGAAAATACCTTTTTTTGGTAACACCTATAAACAACTCACCCTCTTCAACGCATACTCCCCAACCTATATACAACAAAAATAATGTTTTGTTAGCTCAACTAAATTTTTTGGCTTATATGTACATTTTATGTTAAATTTACACTTGAAAATTAGATAATAATTTTGCATTCACATCTAATTAATATATGGATGGATATGTATCAATATCATTCACGTGCTCTAAAATAGTATTTACTCAATTTATGATTTTTTTCTATTAGAATGCACAAAAATAAAATTGAGAAGGGTGTTTTCTCCAAGCTTTTTCAACTATTTCTTGATGATTCTAATTACACAAATAGATAATGGTTATCATCTCAACATTTGGATCCTAAAGCTCAACCCCGATAGACTAAAAGTTGAACACACACACAAGAGTAATATTTGTTGGTGTATATACTTATGTTGTGCGCATATTTTTAAGTTTACTTAAGAATCAATAGCCTTATAGATGTGTACAACTATACATTAGCTAATCAGGTTAGGTATATCATTTTTTTTCTAGAGTAGTAACACCTACTCTTCTTCTTGATTGGACATCTGCCCTCATTACTTGCATTATTTTCTCCCGCTTTCTGCTTTATAAGCACCAAGGTTGTATAGTGCAAGATATCTCATTCTCATCAATACATTGTGTATATTGATTGGTGAAATAACTTGTGGTTGCTTCCCACTGTTCGGTGGAGGTTTTGTTCTTGGCTTGCAACACAAGCTCTTGGGTGCATCAACAACATTCATAGTAAATACTAGTTATGACTTCAATACCACAATTGAGTTCTTATCCTATAAGATGTAGGGTATCCACATGACTCGTGATTACTCTCTAAATGGATAAGATATTTCTCCTCGTTATACTTGAAATATATGTTTGTCAACGAGTCTACTAGGAATTAAGTCTTGTTCGATACAAGATTCTGAAATCTAAAAAAAATGAAATTGAGATCATACTCCACAAATTTGACAGAATGAATACCCATTAAGTCTTAGGTGAGAAGTTCAGCCTAAAGCTGATCTCCGTGAAAAAAATTGTATTGTAGATTGACTGTTGGTTGATTCGTTGTAGATGGAATCCGCACCTGGCTATGTGAGCTCCACTGGGGAACGGCATATATTTTAAGCTTTTTATGCTGTGCTTTTTATACTGTACAATCATGTGCACACAGTAAATGACAACCCTCGCAGTCAAGAAATTTGTTCGATAGCCATACGTGGTCTGGCAAATCTAAGCAGTGAGATCACGTTGGTCCGGCAAATCTAAGCAGTGAAATCACGTTGGTCCTAAATGTCTTTCGCTTCTTCTGATAAACTTTGGAAGGATGTTATCAACTTTTGAGTAACAGACAAAGAAAGGCTAAGAGCTCCGAACGGCCCGTACCGCCGGCGCTTCCATCTTTTCACGCACGTGAAATGGATGATTTTCGTCCATGAAGTCTACCAACTTCAGAAAGGATCCCACGCTTCATAATTTGCCACGAAATCCTCAATAATTGGATTTGAACATACTAAGGCTTTATATAATCTCCATCTCCACAAGGCATTATGATTCATGTCCGATACTTTTGTTTAGTGGCCTAGCATAGAACCCAGAATAGGATGGCACCAGCTGTGATTGAGAGTGATAAGCTTGGCAGAGTCTGGCGTTAAAGAGCTGCCTTTGAGCTTCCTCAAAGATGAGCACGAGCGTCCCACTGTCCCACACAATGTCTTCTCCCCCGATATCCCTCTCATTTCCCTCCTCCACTCTCGCGGTGATCGAAGAGATCAAGTAAGAGCCGAGCTGAAAAAGGCCTGTCAAGAATGGGGAATGTTTCAGATTGTGGATCACCGAGTTCCAAAGGAGCTCATAAGTCTCATCATGACCCACGCCATGGATTTCTTCTCGCTCCCACTTGAGGAAAAATTAGAGTATGCTTTGAAGCCTGGGAGCTATGTTGGGTATGGCAATGGCAGCTTTATCAAGGACGACCCTCTCATGGATTGGAGAGAGTTCTACGTTACCAGATGCTTCCCTCGGGACCTTAATCTATGGCCTTCTAAACCACCCACTATGCGGTAACTTTGTTTTTACAGAATACTATCTTAAAAATCTAATGTTTAAAGTTGTGCATTCATTTATTGTAAAAGGAAAGAAAAGGTAGGTTTTCCAGTAAGGTAGTTTGAGAGATGGGATCTTGTGAACTACTACTCATGAAACATGGGTCAATAAGTTTGACTCCAAAAATACATAGTTGAATTCTGATAGTAATATCACAATTTGACTTGTTGTGGAAAATATCTCTACTTATCAATTGATGAGCTTTTGGGGCTTTCTCATTAATGGTTAATAAGGCATAACACTTGTTGAAGGCTTTGCAAATGGGGTTGCAAGCAAAGTAGGCTTAAGCTTGGAGGGAATTTTGTGAACATCCTAGACCTCCCGAGAAGTCTCGATGCTTCACCTCTGTGAACATCGCCTAGATGTAAGTGTTAAGTGTTTCATTCATTCTTTTGAGAGATGGGTTCTTGTGAACCACTACTCATGAAACATGGGTCAATGAGTTTGACTCAAAAATTACATAGTTGAATCCTAATTGTAATATCCCGATTTGACTTGTTGTGAAAAATATCTCCTACTTATCAAGTTTAATAAGATGAATGTCTAATAAGTAGAGAGGACTACTTGTATGAAAATCGCACCCAATTACATCCTACAGAAATAGATTAAAGTCTAACTATTGTCTATGGTCTTCTAAACCACCCACTATGCGGTAAGCTATGCATTCATTTATTGAAAAGGAAAGAAAATGTAGTTTTTTTAGTAAGGTAGTTTGAGAGATGCGTTCTTGTTAACCACTACTCATGAAACATGGGTCAACAAGTTTGACTCAAAAACTACATAATTGAATTTTGATAGTATATTACAATTTGACTTGTTACGAAAAATATCTCATACTTATCAATTAATGAGCTTAAGGGAATTTCTAATTAATAGTTTGTAAGGCACAACACTTGCTCAAGGTTTTGGAATGGGATTGCAAGCAAAGTGGGCCTTAATCTTGGAGGAAACTCCGTGGTTAAGTGCACTTGAACTGGAGTAGTACTGGGAATGGTGACCTCCTGGGAAGACTTCTGTAAGCATCACCTAGATGCAATGAGTGCTAAGTGTTCCATTCATTCTTATGAGAGATGAGTTCTTGTGAACCACTAGTCACGAAACATAGGTCAACAAGTTTGACTTGAAAACTACACAGTTGAATCCTAATAATAATATCACAATTTGACTTACAGTGAAAAATATCTCTCACTTATCACGTTTAATAAGATAGATGTCTTGTAAGCAGAGAGGACAGCTTGTATGAAAATCATACCCAATTACATCCCACATAAGTTTATTAAAGTCTAACTTATCACGTTTAATAAGATAGATGTCTTGTAAGCAGAGAGGACAGCTTGTATGAAAATCATACCCAATTACGTCCCACATAAGTTGATTAAAGTCTAACTATTGTTGTTGCGGAAAGACTATTGAAGATTACAGCGATGCTACTCTTGAGCTGGTACGAGAAGTATTAAAGCTCATCTCTGAAGCTCTTGGGTTGGAGTCAAAAGCCATAGAGAATGCGTGTGGAAAAGCAGAACAGAAGCTTCTGTTGAATTATTACCCAAAATGCCCTCGGCCTGATTTGACACTGGGATTGAAGAGGCACACAGATCTGGGGACCATAACTTTGCTACTGCAGGATAAAGTTGGGGGACTGCAAGTCACCAGAGATGACGGCAAAGCTTGGGTGACTGTGGAGCCAATCGAGGGGGCATTTGTTGTGAATTTGGGAGATCAGATGCATGTAAGTGTCTCTTATAGCATTTCCCATCAAATTTCTCCAACGTTCTGATTTACTTGTATGTGTTTAAGTAGGAAATGGCAGATGGGCTGATCAGTTACTAAATTTACAAGTGTTAAGTAATGGTATTTACAAGAGTGCGGATCATCAGGCAGTGGTGAATTCGAGCGTTACAAGATTGTCCATAGCAACTTTCTACAACCCAAACCCAAATTCGATAGTTTACCCACTTGAAGGATTGGTGGACGAGGAGCATCCTTGCAAATTTGAGCGCTACATGTATAAAGAGTTTTATGGCAGAAAGATGACCCAGCACATCATAGAGAGAGAAAGAAAACTAGAACGGATGGAAAGGAAAAAGGAAGATGGCGTACACTAGATTATTCCAAGTTTGCTAAACATCAAAGTTTATGCATTGAATTGCTGGTGGTCGAACTAGTTTATTGTCACTCACGTGAGCAGGGTTTGGCACATGGTAAACATTAGCTAGGGTTTGTAATATATTTTTTAGTGAAGGTATCTGTCTTTTACGTGTCTAGTATTTAGGATTTTGTGGGTTTCTGAGATTTAGAGATAAGGATATTTTATCTGATGCCTGATATGTGCAAGGTGGGAGGAATAATCCGTGGAGAATGTTTATCTCAAGAATTAAGGCATTTCAATGCATTTTTCTCAACCTACAATAAATTTGTGTCTGTATCCCCTTCATAATTAAAAAAATATACTACAATCCAATAATTAAAAAAAAAGCATATGCAAAAATATCTAAACATCAAGAAGTAACAATCATAGTAAATACTATGACTACAGTGGCAAGATTATGTTCCTATATCCGTAGAAGCATGGGGATCTAATTCATATACTTCCATAGTCTTTCTAACCTATAACTATTCCTTGGATCTTCTCTAATTGGGAACTCGACTTCAATGATAAATAAACTCGTCTTCCTTTGATAGCCATACACACATTTTAATTGAGACCAAATACTTTACTAATTTGATAGAATTCGTTCCCTCACTTATGTGATTGGCAAGAAGATTTAAAATATTCTCATTATTGGTTGCTTCTTTAGGGACTATGAGGTGTACTCCCTCTACGATAAATTAATAGACAAGCTGATACAAACCAAAAAGTAGAACACATTATTGTGAAAATTGTGTACTATAATTGTGTCACACTTCTATGAATCCTTACATTCAAGAACACTCAAGAATGAGTTCTCAAAAATCGATCCATAGCTCCCTAGGCATGGAGTGCAAGGGTTTTTAGAATGCTCTCAGCTAGAGCT
>MU225809.1:334510-348154 GCA_018584345.1 Thuja plicata | reverse complement strand
GAAATGAAACTATGATAACATGTAGATGCAAAAGTCAAGAATGCTCCAAATCTTCAAAAAGCTCCAAAGTGACCTAGAAAACCTGTAGCATAACATTAGCATCAAAACCTAAGATATGAAAATGAAGAATAGAGCTCTCCTTTTATAAGAAATGAGATGAAATGGACCATTGAGATTAAGAGGCGAAAGTCTTAATCAAGGGTGGAGAAAAATGGAAGCTTGATCCTCGTGCACAAATATCCTCCAATAGGAAAATAGGAGTTGACTTTTGTGTCCCATATAAGACAAAAAGTGTTTTTTTCCTTTTTATAAAATAAGAATAATGCTTTATTTGTGCAACATAGGATAAGAAGAAAAGTGGAGATTTTTTACTTAAATAAAAGAGGAGGAAATTCTCTTTAATTAAATAAAGGCTTAGAATAAAGTGATTTTATTATTTAATTAAAAGAGATTTTTAATTAATTAAAAGAGAGCATATTCTCTTAATTAAATAAGATTTTTATTTTTATTTTTTCTCTTTTAAATTAAATAAGTCTCAAACCTTAAGAAATATTGAATTGATTATGATTTGATCAAGGAAATTGATATAATTGATATTGTTGATATTTAAAAATATTGATTCATGGATTTGATAAATTGAGCAATGGGGCCCAAAGTCTAGGCGACCATTTTAGGGTGCATACAAAAATAACATATAAATTATCTTGGAATAACACCTATAAACAACCCACCCACTTAAATGCTTACCTCCCAACCTATATACAACAAAAATAATGTTGTAATAACTCAACTAAATTTTCCAGCTTACATATGCATTTTCTACTGAACTTGAACATAAAAATAATATAACAGTTATGCATGAACACATCTATTTAATATATGGATGGATGTGTTTCAATATCATTTGCATACTATAAAATAGTATTTGATAAAATTTATAAATGTGTTCAACTAAAATTGCACAAAAACAAAACCAAAAAGGGTGATTTCTCCAAGTTTTTTCAACACATTTCTTGATTCTAATTACACAATAAATAGTGGTTATCATCTCAATATTATGACTTTAATGGAAGAATTGTGTTCTTATCTCCTTAGATGTAGGGTGTCCACATGGCTCATGATTACTCTCTCAATGGATGATAGGTAGGTAGATATTTCCACTCATTATACTTGAAATGTATGTTTGTCAATAGACCCTTGGTACCAGAGGACAAGAGGTTTAGCTCTCTCCAACAGGAGGTTTAGTCTCCCCAAAGCCATGTGGTACCATAGGACATATCCCACTACCATCACCTATCACGTTAAAATGTTTCCTAATGCATTGAGGTTATAGGGGGTGCTATATCCGATTCCTGTAGTTTAAACAATAAAAAAAATTATTTGAACAATATAATTTTTTTTATTAAATAATTTAATTTTTAAAAAATATTAATAATATTTTTATTTATAAGATTTTAATAAATTTTAAAGTTATAATAATATAGTTTAGAAAATTATTATTATTATATTGTGTATATGAGTTTCAATTATAACTTCAACATTTTTCTTTTTTTTTCTCTTCAAATTTAATTTAATTATATTATTATATTTAATTTTACTCTCACTGTATATATGGGACATGAATTGTCTTAAATCAACCCACTTATATGTCATCACAATGACAATCTTTTCCTTTTTATTTATATGTAATTTTTTGATGAATAGTCTCTTCTCTATTAATGAAATATTAAAGTTACATATTCACAAAAAAGAGGCTGGGGGAAACAAGATCACCCTGCGAGAGTTCACATTGCACCAGGCCGAAAGCACAAACTATTCATCAAATAAAATTATAAAGCAAGCCTTCAAGCGGCAAAAGCAGTGCCAGCCGAAGGAGGAAGATCTTTGTCATCGAAACCCTAGGCATCATGGGATGGCAGGAGGGTTGGGAATCGACCACCCATCAGCAACATCTTCATTATCTTTTTCTTTCTCCTCCACCTGAGGTGGAGAAATAGCCAAAGCCAGGTGGGAGAAAGACCACATGGAGGAGCTAGCCTTCGGCCAAGTAGAACCACCACAAGCAACAGGAGCACCAAGAGGGGCAGGTTTCACCAGCGTTGGGGACCATCTGGAGCTGTGATAGAGTGAAGAAGCCACACGGTGCCACCAGCCAACAACTCCACCACTAGAAGAGCAGTGGCAGGGAGCCTACGATCCTAGAGTACGAGAGCAGTGGCCCGAAGAGCTGTGACCCAGCAGTGACCTTGGGGTGGTGTTCCGTCAGCAAAAGAAGAGCCATGAGGAACTAGAAACCATATAGGAGAGCATTTCCATAATGATTGAGCAACTCCTGAAGGTGGGCCACCTCCAGCGCCACTTTGTTGGCTTGCACTTGGACCTGCATCATTACATTATTACATATACAAGATTTAGTGTACAAGAACAGCATTCCTATCCTTTCATAAAGTAAACAAAATCCTAAAAGTATGCCAAATCTGAATAAACCTGGAAGGAAGCCTCTGAGAATCTCCAAGCACAATCATGTGCCAGGAAAAGGGCTCAGGCTAGAAAGGCTTAAAAATCATGAATCCAGTGCCAATACTGTTGAGCTCTCCTACATAACCAAATTCCCACAGAAGGGACATCGAGGATCAGGCACACCTAGGTGCTTGAGCCGAGCCCCAAAGGAAGCCCTTGGAACAATAGACACCAAGCAAAGAGAGAAATTTTAATAGACCATATGGTCTGGAAGCAAGGCCTCCAGTGTTGATGTGTAGACTGTAAATGCCATCTCTGGTTGAGTGTGTCAACCATAGGGAGATGAGGAGATAACCACCGATATCCCATATTGGGCTTGTAACTGTTGAAGGGTGTGGCAGGGTACCACTTCCAGTCTTTCCACCAAGGTCAAACAGAATGGACACCCAATTTATGCAACAAATGATCAGGAATGACAGAGACCAACACGTCAAAAGTCTAATGATCAGGATGAGCAAGATGGAACTGGACCTGCATCTCTTCCCAAGAATGAAGACTCATAGAGACCCTTCAAAAGAGGTCCTTAGGGCTCTTGATGCCATGTTTGAAAACAAAAATGCAGAGCACTGGCACCTTGAGTCTTAGCAAGAGGGACACCCTGAATGGAAAATAGAGGGGACCACCAAAGGTTCTGTTGATTCAAAGAAATCCCATTATGAAATCTATCCCCATCCTAGCGGAGCCAAGGCTTGACCCCTTCTAGGCCTTCCAGATGTTCTTAACAACAAAGGTGCCCTGGATATGAATAGGCTCCCGCATAATAATAAGGGTTTGAAGACCAATCCCCTTCCAACCTGACCAGTGAACATGATATCCTGAAGAAATACAATGCCTAACCAAGATTTTCCAAGCTTCATCGCCTGTGAGAGCACAAATCATCCAATTCACATAAAGAGCGAGCCCATGCTTCTGAGTGGAGAGAAGGCCAAGGCCTCCAAACTCCCAAGGATGACAACAATAGTCCCAAGACACTCTGTGAAAGCCATGATGGTCAACACAAAAATCCTAGAGGAAGTCTCTGAGAAGAGATTCCAACTTGAGGTAAGAAGCTTTAGAAGGATCCCAACAAGAAGAAGACCTTTGAGAAAATCTGGAACTTCCTAGAAAGAGAGAGGGGCTTAGAGATCCAATAATCAAGCTTCTTCACAGGATAGCCTTGAAAAGCAAATGGAATGCCCAAGAAGTGGAAAACTTCCCCATGTTGTACCCACTTCCATTCATACTAAGCCAGCCAAGGAGGAGTTAGGAGAAAATATTGTCTGTAATAGAGGGTCTTGTGCCATTGAATAGAAAACCCAAAGACAAGACAAGCATTGCAAGGCATTAGAGACATTTCATCCAGAAAGTGACCATTCACAAGCTAAGAAGCAGAATCAGGCAGAGAGATGTCATGCACGAAACCAAAAGAAATAGAGTTGGCAAGCAAGTAACCAAAGCCTTCAGTGACAAGAACATATAGGAGCCAGAGGGCAATCCTGGTGAATAGACCTAAAAATCCCAAAGGCTACAGACTAGGCACCATAGAAATGCAAGCAGAAGCATCACCAAAATTCATTTCCACAGACTCCAAAAAATTGGGGCCAAAAACAAGATCCTGCAACATAGCAAGAATGAAAGGCCATTCAATGCGATCATCAGCCTTAGAAAATTCAATTTTAAGGAACAAGGTTGCTTCATGGACTGATGGGTACATTCCATCCCTTTCTAGATATCAATGATATTGTCAAGGATATATCTAGACTTAATAAAGCCAGTTTGTTCCAGTCGGACAATCAAAGGAAGGAGATATATGATTTTAAGAGATAAAGCCTTAGCAATGATCTTGTATGAAACATTCAGTAAATTGATGGGCCTCCAATTGCAGATATCCTTTGGATCGCCATCTTTAGGTATGAATTGAATATTTCATTTTTTAATAATCGCTCCCAAACTTTTATTGTGTTAAGCTTCTATATAAACTTTATGCATGGCCGAGCCTATACAGTCCCATAAATGTTTTTAAAATTTACAAGGGAAACCATCACACCTAGGGGACTTGTCATCTGCCATAGAAAAGACAACATCCTTGAGGTCACTGATGGTGAGAATTTTCTCACAGAAGACGCGTTGCTCGATCGCAATGCGGTTTGGAGTAACAACAATACACATTTTGAGAATCTCATCCTGAGCAACCAAATTTCCCTGCGAAGTAAATAATAATTTATATGTAATTTCAAAGGTTCGAATAGTCAACTTTATTTTTTATCATGTAGGTGCAAATGATACTATTTTATGTGTATTTAACCCTCAACGTTAGCTTTATAAAAAGTGTGCATGCATACATACATACATACATACATACACACACATACATACATACATATACATTATAGATACATAATAAAAAGCAAAACACCTACTATGATAAAAATTAGGTATACATTTTTATTATTACTAAAAAATAACTAGTTAAAAAATTGTAGTGAGACATGTTTAATTGATCTATCACTAATCAAACCTAATTAGCACATGTTTGGTTAATGATGGTGATAAGGGTGTGATTAACTTTCTTAAAAAACCATATATATGGTAAAAGGTAGTGTTTGAAATTTTCAAAGAAATTAAATCAAACACAATTTGATTGAATCAACTTAGATTGGTCATTCTTATGTGGCATTGTAGGCATTTTAAGGTCAAAAAAATCATATGAATAAAGATCTTGAAAATGCCTAGAGACAAAAATGTGTACATAGGCCTCAAAATTAATTAAATAAAAAATACAAAATATCTATTATTATAGAAGGAAATAATAGAGAGTTGAAGACAAAGCATACTGGATTAAGACATGGATACAACCATGTGTCTCAAATTCAAAAATAGGAAAATGGCTTTCTATGGAAAAGTTAGGAAAGAAAGACTTGGGCTAATTCTGGAATATCCTCATAGTCTAGTCATTATGGATATTTTCTGAATCATTGGTAGTGATTTTGTTACCTTAGAGGATAGGTATAAACTTAATACTGATGTCCCAATAATTTTTATTACCCCATCTTTGCATGTAGAGAGGGATAAAGACGTTATAGAAGAACTCTACAAAAATATTTTCAAAAAAGAAATTCTGGGAGGAATTGAAACAATCATGATGAATATCGATGAATAACTTACAGCCTAAAACTAAGGCATTATAACATCCTAATCATTTGAGGGTTTCCAGTTCCCAAGAAGCTGATATTGGATATCAATGAGTTTGATCTATTCCAAGCAAGGAGGCTTGCCATCTACAAAAATGTAGACTTTCTTTTGAAATTAATGAGGATAGTGAAAATTGTAGAAGGAAATTAGCTTGAAAGAAATATGAGGAAGGATGGGGTGGATTCAAGTAATAAAGAAGAAACTTGGAAGACATTGTGGAAGTCCATGAAGACACAAAGCATCCAGGACCCAGTCCAGACTCCCTTGGCCCTAGTTCAGAGACTAAGGACAAGAAAGGCAAGATAATCATGTGATAGGTTAGAGAGTAGTATAGGGCCAAATTTTTCTAACATGTATTTTCATTTATTAAAGCATAGACAGATATGGTTAGCAGAATGCTAGGGCTAAACTGCCCTATTTTTTTAATATAAAAGGATAATATATTTTGGTTTCTAGATATGAAAGGTAGGATTTATTGTGTCTAAGTTTGAAGGAATAATGCCTTGATACATACATAAATAGGACGTCAGAGTGGGTGTTAAGACCAATTTTGATAAAAAAAATATTACACAAAGGCCCTATAAATGAATATATTATTGTTATAATGGAAGGATCATATATTAATATAATACCAGTATTATTTATGAAAATTAACTCTCATTCATGCATTTTTTTATTATGTGGTTTTCATGGAGTCAAATAAGATATGGTATCAGAATATCTCTGCTAATATGGACGTCTCTGCTTATGTGAATGTCTTTGTTTATGTGGATGTCTCTACTTATGTGGATGCCTCTGTTTGTACGGATGTCTCTAAGTCAATTTCTAATATGGGATATATCTTGGGAGTTTTTCTAAGAATAAAAAGGTCGTATGGACCCTAAAAGAAAAATGTGATGTCTTAAGATGGAAAATTAGTCATTTATAATAGCATACAGTAAATTTTTTAGACAAAGAAGAAAAAATTGTTCCACTCTATTACTAAGCTCGAATCAGATTGGAATCTAGGAAATAAATGGGGTAATAACAATGGGGTTTAAACAACACATCAAGTCTAAATCAGACATCTCTTTTAGTTTTATCTCAAATTTTAGGATGTTTGGTTGTAGATATGTGACTTTTTCAAGCCATTTAGACCTATGTTATTTTCCTACCTCGCATGGTCTTATTGGGGTGTTCCTCACCAAATCATTCAAATTTATTGTTCTTTCAAGGTGGGGAGTTTGTTTAGCATGTGGAAAGATAGAAATTTTGCTACTTTTTAAAGATCTTCTATTGATCATTAGTTTTTATTCATGTGTTAATCTATGATCTATTTTAATGTGTTATTATAGGTTCAAGTGCAAACAAATAAATTTTTGCAGTTGAGGAGACTCATTTACAGATGTTACTAGATCACTAGGATAATGCTCCTTATGTTGTGGCTAGGGTATCCTCAACTCTGACCTGCTTCTAGGTTCAACCTCCTGATTGTCATAGTTACTATGGTTAGAGACATCCTAATTGTGAGCACCAAGAGCTCATTCTTAGGCCCCTCTTCCTTTTATGAGAATGTATCAAGCTCAGAAGGGCTAGGCATTTGTAATCATCAATTTTATTCTAGCAACAAAGGCTTTACACTATATGGTCAATAGTGTTAAAACCTAAATTTACTTACTTTTCCTCTTGTCTTCTCTTTTAAGGCCTCTCTAATGGTTACAAGTTATTTGATTGGGATGTTCCTTATTCTTGGTGCCTTTTTATGTACATTGAGTCCCTCAAACATCTCTTCTGGTTTTTTCTCAAAGCCTAGGATGTTTGGTTGTAGATATGTGACTTTCTCAAGTCGTCTAGACCTATGCTATTTTCCTAGCACATGGTCTTATTTGGGTATTGATCTCACATTTCACACAAAATCATGAAGATTTGGCACTCTCAAAGTAGGGCTTTTGTTTAAAATGTAGAAAGGTAGAAATTCTGCTACTCTTTTAGGATCTTCTACTGATCATTAGTTTTGTATTTATGTTAATCTATGATTTGTTTTAATATGTTATTATAGGTTCTTGAGTGCAAACAAATAATTTCCTGCAATTGAGGTGACCCATTTACAAATGTTACGAGATCACTTGGATAATGTTATTTATGTTGTGGCTAGGATACCCTCAACTCTGACTTGCTTCTAGGTTCGACCTCCTCCTTGTTGGTAGTTACTATGGTCAGAGCCATCCTATTGTGGCTCAGAAGGGCTAGTCATATCCTAGTAATAGGTCTTTTGCCTCCAACTTCTTGATGTTGGGGAAATTTTTTCACTTGTTAGAATCTAATAAATTTTCTTCTCTCACCATCTTAAAATAGATAAAAGTACAAAAGAAAATTTTAAAAAAAAAACAAATATTATTGGTGATGATAATGAATGAGATACGATTGTAAAAAATCTAAGATCTTATTAATAAATGTGGACAAACTAGACAATTGAGATTCACCTCCTCCCTCTAGATCTTATTAATAAATGTGGACAAACTTGAGATTCACCTCCTCCCTCCTCCCTCCCACATGTTCTACCAACTTTTTGGTGGGTACCATATAACGTTAGATGCTACGAAAAGTCTATGAGTCCCACAGGATCACGGCTCTGACAGCTATGGCCTACGTGTCTTGCTCTCACAATTTCACTTTTTCAGGGCAATCCGGGTGATATGTATCGTTTTTGTCCATGAATCCAACCAACTTCACAAATCATTCTGCGCTTCATAATCAGCCACGGATTTAAATTGCGTTTACTAATGCATATAAAGAAGTTTTATATAATCTCCATCTCCACAAGCCAATATAATTCAAGTCCGATACTTTTGGTTAGTGGTGTGGCGTAGAAATTTGAATAGGATGGCACCAGCTCCGATTGAGAGTGTGATAAGTTTGGCAGAGTCTGGCGTTAAAGAGTTGCCTTTGAGCTTCCTCAAAGATGAGCACGAGCGTCCCACTGTCCCACACAATGTCTTCTCCCCCGATATCCCTCTCATTTCCCTCCTCAACTCTCGCGGGGATCGAAGAGATCAAGTAAGAGCCGAGCTGAAGAAGGCCTGTCGAGACTGGGGAATTTTTCAGATTGTGGATCACCAAGTTCCCAGAGAGCTCACAAGTCTCATCATGAGCCATGCCATGGATTTCTTCTCGCTCCCACTCGAGGAAAAATTACAGTATGCTTTGAAGCCCGGAAGCTATGTGGGGTATGGTAATGGCAGCTTTATCAAGGACGATCCTCTCATGGATTGGAGAGAGCTCTACGTTACCAGATGCTTCCCTCGGGACTTAAATCTATGGCCTTCTAAACCACCCACTATGAGGTAACGTTGTTTTTACAGAAAACTATCTTAAAATTCTGATTTTTAAAGATGTACATTTATTTGTTGTTTTTTACTTTTGTCATTATATCTCAATAAAAGCTAGGCATGAAATGTGGGTCAATGAATTTGAGTCAAAAAATTACATAATTGAATTCTGATAGCAATATCACAATTTGATTTGCTGTAGAAAATATCTCCTACTTATCAATTGATGATCTTAAGAGACTTCCTAATGAATGGTTCATAAGGCACAACACTTGCTAAAGGTTTTGCAAATAGAGTTGCAAGCAGTGTGAGCTTAACCATAGAGAGAGCTCGGTAGTTAAGCACGCTCAAGTTGGAGTAGTACTGGGATGGGTGACCTCCCGGGAAATCCCAATGTTTCACCTCTCTGAGCATTGCCTAGATGCAATGAGTGCTAAGTGTTTCATTCATTCTCATAAAAAATCGGTTCTTGTGAACCACTACTCATGAAATATGAGTCAATGAATTTGACTCAAAAAATCACACGTTGAATTCTGCTAGCAATATCAAAAAAACAAATTTTAAAGTTTAATAAGATGAATGTCTTGTAAGCAGAGATGACTACTTATTTAAAAATCACAGTCAATACATCCCACGTAAGTTGATTTAAGGTTGGTTGTTGGTGCAGGAAGACTATTGCAGATTACAGTGATGCTACTCTTAAGCTGGTTCGAGAGCTATTGGAGCTCATCTCTGAAGCTCTTGGGTTGGAGTCAAAAGCCATAGAGAGTGCGTGTGGAGAAGCAGAACAGAAACTTCTGTTGAATTATTACCCAAAATGCCCTAGACCTGATTTGACGCTGGGATTGAAGAGACACACAGATCCAGGGACCATAACTTTGCTATTGCAGGACAAAGTTGGGGGACTGCAAGTCACCAGAGATGATGGCAAAAATTGGGTTACTGTGGAGCCAATCGAGGGGGCATTTGTTGTGAATTTGGGAGATCAGATGCATGTAAGTGTCTCTTATATAACATTTCTCATCAGATTTCTCCAACATTCCGATTTTCTTATATGTGTTTAAGTAGGAAATGGCAGATGGGCTTATCAGTTAGTAAATTTACAGGTGTTAAGCAATGGTATTTACAAGAGTGCGGATCATCAGGCTGTGGTGAATTCGAGCATTACAAGATTGTCCATAGCAACTTTCTACAACCCCAACCCCAGTTCGATAGTTTACCCACTGGAAGGATTGGTTGACGAGGAGCATCCCAGCAAATTTGAACGCTACATGTATAAAGAGTTTTATGGCAGAAAGATGACCCAGCACATCGTAGAGAGAGCCAGAAAACTGGAATTGAAGGATGGAAAGAAGATAAATGGAGCAGCCAAGATAATCTAAAATTTTGTAAAGGATTACAATTTATGCAGTGAGTTGTTGGTTGTAGATTACACGTTTGTTGTCATTGGAGTGAGCACGATAGGGTTAGGTATGGTAGACATTACCTAGGGTTGGCAATTTTATTTGAATAAAAGTATGGTAGACATTAGCTGTCTGTCTAGCATTTACATATTACTGGGTTTCTGAAATGTAAAATGGATATTTCATTTTGGTTGGTGATATGTACAAGTCGGATAGAGAACAGTGTGGGTACAATGTTCTATGTCACTCCAAGCTATCTCGAGCAAATTATATGGTGAAGGTCTTTGCTCAAGGGATAATTAAAGAAATAAAGATTTTAGATGTATTATTGTATTGAATAACTGTTTGTAGAGTGAAGTACTTTACCTTTTGTAATCTATGAAAACTATACATATTATGTGATAATAATGCATAAATTTCTATAACAGGATAATAATTTATATTTTGTATTTTCTAACTACATTAGAAATTGAGCATCCATTAGATGAGCAATTGAATAGACAAAATTATATTATGAAAGAGAAATAATTTGATTAAGTGATTGGAGAAATCATGATTTTTTAATGTTCATTTGTCAAAGAAGGTGTGGAGAGAGAACTTTAAACTTTTACAAACTAAAATCTATAATTTCTAAAAAATATAAATGCTAAAATTTATAAAACAAATCTACACCATCATGAAATTCAAGAAATTCTACCTTAAGTCCTAAAATATGTTAACAATCATGGAGAAATCACATTTTAACATCGATATACCATTAAGTAGAATATGGTATGAGCTGATTGAATATATTAACAAAAACGATGGTATATATATTTATTAATTATTTACCTTTTTAAAACCTAATAATTTATTTAGCTATCAATAACATGGTTAGTAATTTTTTAATTTAAATTGGTGCACATTGGTAATGTTATTGAAATATAGATCTTAAATTTAAATTACATTGGAATAATATTAAAATTTATTACAACACCTTCCAATATTTGATGATGGTGGTTAAGCATCATTATAATTCATAAGAATGTATGATGGGTCTCTCCCAATTTTGAATGGATGAAATTAAACTTCACTAAGGGCCCGTTTGGTAGCAGGAATTGGACCAGAATTGGCATTATCTAATTCTGGATAATGCCAAATTCCATGTTTGGGTCCTTGGAAAAAAATGGAATTGGAATTCCGAAATTCTCATTTTGCCCCCAAAATGGGAATATCATCTTCCACCTAAATAGGTGGAATTGGAATTTCGAATTCCAATTCCAATTTTTACAAAAGCAAATTTAATATTTCGTGGGTTCCATGACTATAAAGATGTATATTATATTGCTATAAGGATGTATATATATACATGTGTGTATATACACATGTGTGTATATATGCATGTGTATATATACATACATGTATGTGTGTATATACACATATGTGTATATATATACATACATGTATGTATGTATATGTGTGTGTATATACACACATGTATGGTGTGTGTGTATGTGTGTATACACACACATGTGTATATGTTTGTATATATACACACATGTATGGTGTGTGTGTATATGTGTATATACAAATGTGTGTATGTGTGTATATATACACAAATGTGTGTATGTGTGTATATATACATGTGTGTATATGTGTATATATGGATACACACTTGTATGTGTATATGTATGGTGTGTATATGTGTGTATATATACACACGTGTGTATATAGATGTATATATACATAAATATGTGTATATGTGTATACACACATGTGTGTGTATATGTGTATACATGGATACACACTTGTATGTGTATATACACACATGTGTGTATACACACACATGTATGTGTGTATATGTACACAAATATGTGTGTATATGTGTGTATGTGTATATACACATATACATATGTGTGTGTATATATACACGTGTGTATACATGTGTATACACACACATGTATGTATGTATATATACACATGTGTGCATGTGTGTATATATACACACCATATTTAAAGAAATTAAAAAATAAAGAATTAAAATTCCTTATGCATCTTCTCATTCATCTTCCGGGTGAACCAAATGGGTCAGACCATATTCCATATTTCATTTTGAGGATAAGCATCTTCTTGAATATGTAGCATCTTCCTGAATTGACCATATCTAGGATATGGTATTCCTGCTGCCAAACGGGCCTTAAAGGAACTTGCAAGAACTAGAATTAGTTGGGAGCATAAAATAAGGAAAAACTGAATTTGATAATTATTTATTTGTTCATGTTGGGATGTTACATTGCTCCATATTTTCTATTACAAAGTTTTATTTTCCCATGAACAACTTCCTACGAGAATGCAACTAGCTAACCTACCCAACTTATTTATTCAATAATTTAACTCTATTAAAACTAAATATTAATGAAATATTATCCAACATTCCCCTCTATTACATTAATCTGAATAAATTATAGAACATTGTAAGGGTTGATCTGAACAACCCTTATGGAGACTTTGAAGAAGAAAAGTTTGTATCTTGCACATTCCCCAACAGGGTCGCAAAAAATTATTGGGTAAATATTTTGTAAGTGGTTGTAGACACACTACTTACAAAAATGAAGTGTTTAGGGTAAATTATGCACAATAATCTGTCACCCCTGGGGACATTTCAGGGTGCAAATTCTTGTTAGTCTCGGCTGAGTAGAACTCGGCCGAGTCGTCGTGGGTGCCACGCGGCACTGAGTGGCGCCTACGTGGCTTCGGACTCTCGGCCGAGTTATACTCGGCCGAGTATACCCATTATTTTAAAAGGCTGAAAATAGCCTGCTAGCCCCTCATTTGCACTTTGAGGGGCTAGATTTTAGCGTGTGGGGTGAAGGTGACTACTCGACCGAGTACCAGGTAGGCCCCCTTTTCTTTTCTTTTTTTTTGTTTAAATGTTTTACTGTATTTATGCATGTGTAAAATGATTTTTTTTATGTAGCATTATAATATAATTGTTTTTTTCTTCATTTTCTAGAAATGAATTTTTTTAGATTTTTTTTTTATGTAGCATTATAATATAATTGTTTTTTTCTTCATTAGATAGAAATGAATTTTTTTAGGTTGAATATAAATCTAAACATAAACGCAAACGCAAACACAAACTCAAATTTTGAAACATAAACGCAAACGCAAACTCAAATTCTGAAACATTTAAACGCAATCCCAAACTCAAAATTCTGAAACATAAACGCAAACCCAAATCTAAAATTCTGAAACATTTATAC
>MU225809.1:296215-315637 GCA_018584345.1 Thuja plicata | reverse complement strand
CACTTTACGGCAAGCACTTTCCATTTATTTGAAATCTGATAAATGAAGAAAATATTTGCAAAATAAAAAATCCTCTCCGCTCGCAGGTTTCATCAAGTTCCATTATAGTCTCTTTGAAATCAGTAAAGTAATGAGAAATATAATAGAATGAAGAAAGAATTCACTTTTAAAGATTAAAAAAAACCTCTGCACATTTAAATAAATTTTATTTCATTAAATTTCCTTATATTCTTTAAAATCGGTAAAATAACAAGAAATCCAATAAAATGAAGAGAGAATTTCATTTTAAAAGGAAGAAAATCCTTTGCAACTGTAGATGTCTTTCAATTCCATAATAATTTGGTTCAAATCGGTAAAAAAATGAATACCTGGAACTGGCGTAGTCGAAGAACTTTCCTGATGAAGAAAACATGAAAGCTCCTTCGCTTTCTTTAACAAACTCCCGTGCCGCTTGCAGATCACATGCCTTCTTGCTAGCTCCTCTAAAATTCTCTCACACGCCATCTCAAATCAAAGGGTCAAAACCTAAAAAGACACTCCATCTCAAACTAAGCACAATGTAAACAGCATTAATGATGAGAGGATGTCTCGCACAGTTGAAAGCATTTAATGGCCAAATCATCCACGCAATGTAAAAATTAATGAACCGTCACTGCAAAGTCAAATCAACACACCACTTGTTCGGACAGTGACGGTTTTGGAAGTTATATTTTGCAACGCAGGATGGAGGGCTAACAATGTCCCGATGGTAGTCATTGGGCTTTTTAACCGTTGATTAGAAAATTCAGCCTGACCTCCTTCAAATGGAAACGCCACATAATTATTACGTGAAAATAATTGATATCAATCTATCAACAATAACAATTTGGCCAAAAAAATAATTGATAAATTTAAATATTGCATAATGTAAATTTTTTATAAGTTGAAAAAGTATAATAATTTACCATTATCGTGGATGATGGAGGGAGAAACATCATTTGCATAGTGTTGATCATAGCATATATCCTTAAGAAAAGTGCGCAACCCCTCCAATTTATTGCAACTAGCCTAGAATGTTGACATCTCTTAAAGTTTGCTCTAAAGACTTTTGGTTGTATAAGTACCAATTCTAGGGAAAATGTATAAGTACCAATTCTAGGAAAAATTACATTGGGTGTAGCAATCTCTTTTTGTTAATTCAAACGTTACCACATTGTAAAACATGATTGTCTATTCAAAAATAAAAATAAAAAATTAGAAAATAAGATTCACAAATAGTTTTTAAAAATAAAATTGTTTTCATATATATAAAAAAATCACATCAAAGCGCACTAAAAATAAATTAATCATACAAATTAAACTACTTTAAATCCAGATTAAAATGTATCTATCGGAGAGACTATTTTATGTTAAGTAAAATATTCTATATAGGGAAAAATAAATATTCCTTTATCTAATAGACCTCATGATTTCATGTTTTACAACATGAAGCTCTTGTCAATTGATCTAGTCCCCAACCTTTATAACAAATTCCTCATAATTAACTATGTGAGCTCTAATTTTTTTAAACATTAAAACATACAAACTTTGTTTAGGAGATTCATTTTAAAATAGTTTAATACCTATGTATGGGTGAAAGAGAACCATATTGAAACATGAAAATAGTAAAATTATAAATATTTCAAACTTGTTTTCCAAAAGAACTACTAAATTAGCATATTTTAAATTTAAGAGTAAGCATATATATGATTAAATATGTTAGTAATTTATATGTATATTTTTAAATTATTATCATTATACTATTAAGTGTGAATAAAATATGTTCATTTAAGAGTATAGAAAGTACAATATAAATCTAGCTTATTACTATACCTAATAAAAAATGCATTTTTACCTTGATATGTATAAATATGATTGACATATAGATTGTGTTAGATGCATTAGTGGTCAATAACTATTCTTAATGAGTTGCTAACAAGGTATAGATGTATAGATATTGAAAGTGTATATACTTGCACATTCATACCCTTTTAAAGGAGAAGACCCTATTCTATGAGAAAGAAAGACACGTGCCACTCAGACATATAGAAGCCTTGAAACTATGAGAAAAGACGTCGCTTATACCTTTCTCATCCTCAAGCTTGAAAAGTTTTAGATGAACTTGAACCCCTGAAGATCAAGGATTTTGAAATCGGGAAGCTGAGTTAATGTTATGTGATTTATGGCGTCCTATGTGTTAAGCCTTTAAAATTTGGATGAATCTACACTTTGCTGGAGGAGGTGGATACTGGGAAGGCTGTGGCTGTTTCTATTGTTTCTTTAGATCCGTTATCCATTCATCAAAGATTTGAAAGAGAAAAATATCCTCAGAGTATCAAAATCGTTGTCAGGGTATTGTTTCTTGTTTGATTTGACGGTGGGGTTGTTCTTCTTGCCTTGCATCAAAATGGAGCATTTGGGCTTTTCATCTTCAAATTTCTATTTCTGCTTCTCATTTTCACAAATTTACATCCAGTCATCTTGGCTGCATGCTCAGGTGAGCTTTCATCGTATCTTGTTCCATCTTTAACAAATAGTAGGAGTTTTCTGGATTCAGCTGCCAAGTTAAATGATTTCTGGGTCATCTGCCAGGCTAAAATGTAATGTGACAATTTGGGTATTTCTATTGAATCTAGATTATCCGTATTGAATGTTTTAGATTTTAATTGAAGTTTTAATTCTATGATCCATTATTGATAGGAGTAAATCAAATAATAGAATTTTGATGATAGATTATAGTTGTGATCGAAATCCAGAAATTAGATAATAGACTTTTAATGATATAAAATTTATTAAAGAATGAAAAACTAAAATTTGGTAGAAATTTGTTGGTAACCCATATTAAATATTGTATAATGTGTTATTTTTCACATAAATGTTTCTTGTTTGCAGTCAGCAACAGGTGTGAAGCAGGGAAGGCCATTAAAGTTAGTTGGAATAATCTGCGTTATCATGAAACATTTCGAATACAAGTGGAAAATATGTGCAAACTCTGTGACGCCCACAATGTGACTCTGCATCTGAAAATGTTGGCTGCACAGAGGAAGAGTAAATGGCATCTTGTAAGGCAGGTTCAATTGAATCTCCCAACCGTAATTTTTGATCATCAAGAAATGTCCAAAACCCCTACCCACATGTTCCTCCAGTTTGCGAACCACGACGCACTCAGTAACAGATATCAAAAGCAAGGCATTCCCCAGTACCACAATCAATATGACCTTAATAAAGTAGCTAAATTGGTTAGTTACTGAGTTCCGTCATAAATTTTTTTATTTTAATCGCTCTTTTCAATTAAAAAATGTATATTTTGACTACCCATTTCTATTTTGAACTCGAATTTCCAGACATGGAGTTTAAAGTACATTTCCAGGAAGTTTCGAATGTGTGTACACTATCCAGCACAAAGAAGTCACCGAAGATTTGAGCCTACCCGAGACGCCTGCAACACCGACACTTGAGCTGAGTGTTGCAGTGCTTCCAAGACCTATACTTTCTCTCCTGTAGTACGATTTCTCTCCTGGAGTCTCCTCCACCACTCTTGGCATTCTTACACTCGACGATTTCACAAAGGGAGGGGACAGAGGCAGACCTTCAAGCTGCGAAGACAAGTATTGGCAGTGCAACTCCTTTATTCCTGTAACGAAAGGGATACTGAAATTGATATTGAAGTTGATGCGATAGAGGGGATATTGAGTGATCGCAATATAGACGGGTCAGATTGTCAGAATGGTCGTCCTATCAACTGTAAGGATGAACAGCTGGGATGGACAGCTGGTGGCTGTAAGGACGAACAGTTGGGATGGACAGCTGGTGGAAAGGTTATCACCTAAAATACTCGGCGAAAATGACCTAAAATACTTGGCGAAAATGACGAACCGCCAGGATCATTTTGATGGTAGTCATTTGTGTCTCCAGCAGTTTCAACCTTAGGATAGTTTATTTTGCCCAAGTGTGTTCAAAGGAAACACCTACGGCATAATGATATTATATATCTCTATAATCGTATATATAATTTTTTAATATATAACCCTTTAGAATAAAAAATGATTATTTTATAGATAGTTAATCAACTTTTTATATTTTTAGCACTTTAGCTTAATACCTAGTATAATATTCGTTATGTATGTATTGAAGTTAAATTTATTGTTCTTGTAAAGGTTGGATTTTTCAATATATCTCTTTGAAGATAACTTCTTCTCTTAAGATTATGGAAAACTAGTTAATATTTAACCAAAAAATAATGAATACTTAAGTTCATGTGACTTGAGCTCATCACTTTCAATTTGAAATGAAAACTAGAATATGTTAATTTAAAGTAGAAATTCAAAATATTATATGTCTAAAAATTAAACTATAAAAAACATAAAATATAATAACTAATAAATTTTAATTATTTATAATCATTATTAAATTCAACTAATTCTTCCTCTGATAAATCTTAGTATCTTGGTGAAGATGAAACTCCTACTAAAAATATAGATGTTGCTCATGTTGTTGATCTGAACCAGACCTCTATTACTTCTATTGCAACCCTGGATGTTTCCCCTGCTACCTCAGGTGCAACCCCCACTAGCCATGTGGCCCTTATGGATCCTATTGCTTCTACTCTTGTTCTGTAGCAAGTTTATGTTGATAATGCTTTGCCTTCTCAGCACTTTGGCCCTTGTGCTGACAATTATCCTAGCGGGGTTTCCTTTGTTGGTGAGCCTAAGGATAGCATTGCCTGGATAGTTGTCTGATGACGTAGGAAGAACTATTCTTCTAACTCTCACTCATCTTCTCATGTAATGTGAATCTGGCCCTTCCTTTGAAGGGCTTCTAGCCTTAGTGCTATGTTGTTGTCTTTCTTGTTAGCACCTGTTGTGTTATCTATGTGTTGTTAATGGCATGTTTGTTTGTTGTCAGGCCTTGTTTATGTAAGGGAAAGCCCCTTTGTTTTGGCTACTTTAATAATAAAAAATAATATAATTAAGATAATTATTTATTAATATTTTGTTTATAAAAAGCATATTATTGAGCAATGTTTAATTATTAAATACAACTGAGTGTGCAAGTAATGGTTTCACTAAATCATTTATTTATAGATTGAACTAAAAAATAAAAATAGAACGGTATTTAAGGAATTCTAAGTTGCTCTTGGTGTCTCATTATTTCAAAATTTCTTTTCTAGTGGTTTTTTAGTTCTCTCTACAAAGTGTTGGCTTCCCCATACTTGAGAAAATTTTAAGTGTTGGAATCAAAGTCAAATTTATATAAAATATTAATAAATTATATTTGTAAGTAGTCTACATAAATATATAGAAAATCTATACTATAAGACAAAAATTTATAAAATGTTTGTAACTATTAAGATATATAAAGTATTCATTAATAGCTAAAATTATCAAACTATTAACTATTAAATTACCAAAAAAATTAATATATAATCATAAATTAATTATATGATGTTAATACACTATAATCATATTTCTTATCAAGATGTGACTCGGGAAAATAGATTGGAACAAAAATAATAATCAAATAATCGTTATTTTTTAAACTATGGCATTTTTCATAGTTCACTCTAATGGCTACAAAAATTTAGCTATCTCAATTTCTTAGTTCCTTGTTTTCCTTCATTGTCCTGACCATTAAAAAATTATTATATTTGTCACCAAATTATTTTTCTTCATTGCCCAAGCCACAAATAGCTTCTCGTGTATTGGTTACCAAAACTTTTTGTTATTTACTATAGCTTCTCATGTTTTGTTTACCAAAGCTACTCCAGTATTATGACCATAAAATTGTTTTGACTATTTTAAATCACCTTATTATCCTAGCTATCAGCTTTTTTATTATCTTAGTTAACAAAATACCTCTTATTATCTTTATTACCAAAACTTTGAGATAAAAACTATTATAACTACCAAAAATTCTTATTATCTTGAATACCGAGACTTAATATTTAACAACCAACATAACCCAAGGTTGTCACCTCTTGCGTAATCCTCTCTCCTTGACCTGATGAAAAAGAAAATAATTTGACAATTTAACACTTATGTTATAGTATACATATCTCTAAGTATAAAGCTAGCTTAAAATGTAAATCTGTTCTCTTATCTTATGTTCTATTCATCAAATAAATTAAAATTTATAAAATCAAGGATTCAGTGGAAATATATATGATGTGTGGAATGTTTAATCATTGAATATAACAATTAATAGACATATAGATTTTAATGAGATGTCTTACTTATAAAAGCAAGGTGAGAGGTAGGATTAGACAAGATATTGACATGTGTCTCAATCATGTACAATGAGACAACTAAAGTATTGACCTAGGTAACTCAAATTACTTGTTGAAAGATAAGATCGTGTATCAACTAATCAATCTTCCAGAGGGACACTTCATACCTAATTAAATCTAAGTCATGTGAATAAGTCCCTCACTAGGAACTAGCAAAAATACTAGGTCCAAATCCTTATTCACAGACACAAATATTATTTAAAGGGTGAAATAATCATTCTAACCTTATATATATATAGTTTGACTTATTCTAATAGAAATAATTACGTCTGACAAATATGATCTATTTTTTAACTTTAAAAAAATGTTTTTTAAATTATTGTATATAAACTTTTAACATTTAAAAATTACCATATTTCTACAAGTGTTATCATTTCTATTAGAATAAGTCAAACAACATTTTGTTTATGAATTATATGTATGTGTCAAAGAGTTATAGTTTGAAACAATAACTAATTGTAGATTTATCCCTTAGATCAAGTCAAGAGTCTAGTTACATGTCAAGACTAAGTTCTACTTTAGTGATTTTCAAGGATGTTAGTTGAGTTATAGGAAGATGGTTCATCACGCAGCAGATGTAGATGTAGATGTAGATGTAGATGTAGATGTAGATATAGATATAGATATAGATATAGATATAGATATAGATATAGATATAGATATAGATATAGATATAGATATAGATATAGATATACATGAAATTAATTGATAGATATATAATGTAGCCTTATTTTATTTTATTATTTTTATTCTTTTTTTTGGTATGCTCTAGTGTTCCACTATGTTGAATATAAAAGAACCGTGATTTGTTTTTTATTGCAAATAAAAAATGATTGGAGTGTGTTGAAGTTGTAATATATTGCAAAAAGAGATATTGCCTGATAGAAGTTGTCGCGGTCAAACATTAGCTGAAGTGGAACTCATTACTGGATGTTGAGGGAAAAGAGGTAAAGTTGATCCTTACTGTGAAATTGAATTATTTTTTATTGTGATAGTCCCCCAAGGTGTAAGAAACTTGTAAAATTTTCTCATTTTGTTTTTTGTGACATGGATAATCTACATATCCTTATCTGGTTGAATCAAATAAGTTAGATGGTTTCACATATGTTAATTGTAAGTTCAAGATGCCAGATTTTATTGGAAGGGTACAATGTGTGGAGCAATGTAAATGATACAGAGGTCAAACCTAAAACACCACTAATTTTTGTTCAAGATTAGGAGAAAAGGCAATTCAAAGCTAAGGTTCCCTTGTGCATGTGAGTAAAGGATTCAATCATCCATGATAAAAGAGATATTACTACTTCTATTTCTATGTGGATAACTATGAAACATTTGCATGAGATTACAAACACAAACATAATTTATTTATTTTAAGAGAAAACTACCTACATCCAAAATAAAGTAAATGAAAGTATTAGTGTGATTAATTGTCCAAAGGTAAGGAATTAAGGGATAAATTAGTTCATATTGGTGAACAAGTCTCTAGTAATTCTAATAAAAGTTAATTTTAATGTAATGATTGATGATTATCATATCTTAATTACTAGTTTGGCTACAAGGGAAAGGAACCTTCTTTTGAGAATTTAATAGGTATCCTTCAACAAGAAGAAGAGAGGAAGAATCATATGGACAACATATTTAAGAGTATATATTCAACATTAATGCCCAAAGGCAAGAAGTCATCCAAAGAAAAGAACAAAGGAGGAGGTAAATTAGATAATTTCCAAGTGTATAAAGAGGATGAATGATATCAAGATGGGGCATCATCCAATCAATGTAAATAAAAATATTAATTTTAAGTACAATGGAAAATTCAGGCATTGTGCTTATGAATGTTGGAAAAAGAAGTATAATGAGTCCAACAACAACAAATATGAAGGTAATTATCTTAATGGTGATGATGAGCTAAGAGATAATATTCATTATTTAAAATTGTTTATTATTTATGTTTCTCTTTCAACTAAAAAAATGATTGTAATAATTGGTTCATAGATTCAGGGGAATCAATCCATATGTTATGTCATAGAAAGTGGTTTACAAAGTTTCATGAGAAAAATGATGGTAGTTAGATCTATTTAGGAGATGATATGTAAAGAAACTACCTAGTGGAAATGTAAAGAAACTTTCTAATGTCATCTATGCTCTAGGAATTAAGAAAAATTTGATATCAGTTTTAGCTATTATATGTTAAGGTCTATAAGTTGAGTTTCTGAAGACAAGTTGTGAAGTAAAGGATATGAAAGATCACAATAATGTGATTGCAAAAGGAATTAGAAAAGGAGGTTTGTATAAACTTGATTTTGAAGTGGAAAGACAACACACAATGGCTTCTACATGTGTATCCCATAAAGATTTATGGCACAAGAGATATGATCATTTAAATCTTAAGGATTAAATTTTTCTACAAATAAAAGGGATGGTGCCAGGTCTTCTAATTTTGAAGGATGAAAAAATTATTTGCAATTGTTATGCATTTGGTAAAGAACATATAAATGAATTTATAGAACATAACTGAATTAGTACATTCAAATTTGTGTTGTACAATGCAAACTCAATCACTTAGGGGAGCTTCTTTATTTATTATATTCTTTTACGATTGCACTAGATATACTTGGGTGTATTTATATGAAATAAGAATGAAGTGTTTTAATATTTAAAAGAATTTAAAACCGTAGTGGAAAAATAAACAACTCACAATGTTGAGATTCTAGATAAGATCATATCAAAGGGAAATATACTTTAAAAAAATTGACTGTGAAATATTTTAAAGATAATCAAATTATTAAGAAATACACAATTGCTCATAGCCCAGAACAAAATGGTGTTTCTAAAAGAAAAAGAGGAACAATTGTTGAGCTTCATAGGAGTATGCTAAAAGAAAAGAACCTCCCTAGAACAATTTGTGAGATAAAATAGTTAGTACAACTTTTTTTATTTGTTAAATAGAAGAGCAACCAAGTATATAGAAAATAAGACTCCTTATGAAACTTTTAGTGGTAGTAAACCTATTGTTGGTTGAATTTGAGAATCTTTGGAAGTAAGGCATTTTTTCATATTCCAAAATAGAGTATGAGAAAACTTGATGCAAAATTAATCACATGTATTTTCATTGGTTATTATGTTGATCATAAGGCCTACAAGATGTAAGATCTTGTAACTCATAATATGTTTTTCTATAAGATATGTCACATTTCATGAATTTCCAATTGATGTCCAAGAGGAAGAAACTAAGGATAGCACCACTTCATGGAAACTACTTGAAGAAGACAATAAAATTTTAGATATTGTATATCAGCAAACTCATGATCAAAGTTCAAGACATGAAACAAGGAAAGGTGAAGTTACTCCATCTAGTAATGAAGCTTTTAGAAGATCAACAGGGAAAATTGAGGCACCAATCAGGTATAATGACTATCCTTTAATGGCTCAAGTAATGATTGTAGATAAACCTCAAAATTTTAAGGAAGCTAAGTATCATAAAGAATGAATGAATCCAATGCAAGAAGAATATGATTCAACTATGCATAATAGGACTTGGTAATTTACTGAATTAGTTACAAATAATATTCCTAAAGGCTCTAAATGGTTGTCAAGACTAAGTTGAATGTTTATGCTACTTTTGATAAATTCAAAGCTAGATTAGTTACAAAAGGTTACTTAAAAGAAGAAATTGATTACGAAGATACTTTCGTGTTTGTGGCTAAACTGAATACTATTAGAGTTATAATTTTACAATTACTACTAAGTTAAGTAAGATCTTCATCAAATGAATTTTAAGTTGGAGTTTTTAAATGGTGATTTAAAGGAAGAAATTTATCTTGTTCAACTTGAAGGCTTTGTAAAGAAGGGAAAGGAAATTCTATATTCAAGTTAAAGAAAGAATTTCATGGTCTCAAACAAGCCCCAACCAAGATCATACTAGGAGAAATTTGATGAATTCTTATTTCAAAAGGTATATATCAAGAGTAAAAATAATCCAAATTTGTACATCAAAATGATGAACATGGGAATGTTGTTTTGATTTCATTGTATGTGGATGACCTAATCATAACAGGAAATGTTACATACTTGATTGATCATATCAAAGAAGATGTATTACAAGCATTTAAAATGAAGGATCTTGGAAAATGCAGTATTATATAGGAATTGAAGTGTGGAGACAAGATGGAAAGACTTTGATTACTTAAAGTAAGTATGCAAAGATGTTGATCCAAAGGTTAAATATGCAAGATTGTAAAGAAGTATGTACTCGATTACAATAGAAATTTTTGTTTTCTTGTGATGGGGATACTTCATATGTCAATGGGACTTTGTATAGACAGATGGTGGGAAGTTTGAACTACTTGACCACTACAAGGCTTCACATTGCATATGCAATGACCATACTAATATCATGTCCCCATGCTGCTGCTTAAATGAATTTTCTTCTTAAATTTAAGCAGTAGTGTGTTCCCGTGCAAAATAAAAACTTTGAGAAAAGTTTAGAATCTTTTCCTATTTTTGTGGAGAAGCTATTTTTTAGCATATGAAAATAATTTATGGGAAAAAGGGGGGATAGAAATAAGCAGCAACTGCTTATTGAAAAAAGTGACACATGTCTTCACAAATTTTTCCCCATCTCCTTTTTATTTGCCTACAATTTTGTTTTCAGATTTATTTGCAATAAAAATGATCAAAAAATTGTTTTAAAAATAATATTTAAAATACTGCTTAAAATTAAGTAGTAAACATTATCATCTATGGGGCCACGAGCTCCACAAATTATGCCTCAAAAAGTTGAGTAGTTGTTGCTATAAAATATAAGCTAAGAAGTTGCATGGGGACATGCTATAAGCCAATTCATAGCTAACCCTCCTCAGCCTCATTGGGAAGTAGCAAAGAAAGTCATCAATACCTATGGAATACCATAAATTTTGGCATTGAATATTTTAACCATTTGAATGTTTCAAGTTTTTTATTAAAGGTAAACAAGTTTGAATGGGACCTGAAGCCCAGTACAATCATATTTTAACTGGGATCTGAAACCCTCAAAAAGAAAGGTTCCATAAGATATTAAAAAGATAAACTCTAGCCAACCAACAACAAGACACAAGCGAGTTTTAAAGGGCACTCAAAACTCTTTACAAAAAATGAGAAGGTAAACCAATGATAAGAAATCTATAACACTTTTGTTAATTTTTTACCAGATCATGAACACCCCTGACCAAAGATTGGTCAAAATGTTTTGGTAAACCTCTCTTCCTTCTATGCACAACCATCTATGATATACCATCCTCTGAATGAGAAGAGCAGGGGGATGAAGGAGGAAAAAATGTAAGAGTTGAGAAGGAAGCCACAATCACATTCTCAAGCATGTTGGGTACAATATGCTCAAAATTATGTGAACCAGCAAAAAATGTCACTGGTAGACCAACAGAAGTTTCCAATGACACACCAACAACATCTGTTGACGATGGACCACCAACAATGGGCAAATCAACCCTAGCCATACCCAAATCAAGAGGCTTAGCAGGAAATATCTCAGTAGGACCATTTGAATCCTCATGCCTAGAATCGTCATCATTTCCCACTGTAAGACGCTCACGAAGAGCATTTGTCTACCAAGTAGTATTACTATGGTGAGATTTTTGACAATTTTCAGCCAAATGATTTGTAGTAAAATATTTCCTACAATGAGAAGGAAGAGCCTCATAATCAATAATTTGAGACTAAGATCTATCCCCAACCATCAAGACAACTACTCCAGGTAAACCTTGAGATACGTCAATATCCACAAGAATGCGGGAAAAAGTTGGGTGTTCATAAACAAGAGAAGAGCCATCAGTCATAACAAACCTTCCAATAGCATTACCAATAGATTCAAAACAAGACTCAGTCCAAAAATGGAGAGTCAAATAAGGAAGGATAACCCAAGTAGGGAGAATAAGTTAATAGATTCAGTAAGAGGGTTGAAGGAAGGGAACAAAGGCCTAAGAGAAAGAGAGTGTTCTCCCCATAACCATACCTTTTCCAAACACTTTAGCCTTATCCTCCTTAGTTTGAAAAGAAACCACCAAAAATTCCCTTGGAAGTAGGATTAGGGTTTTATTTCTTGGAGCAAAAATAAGCGACCAACTATTTCCTTGTCATCTATTAAAGTTGAGTAGAAAGCATTCTGCAATGCTACTAGTGAAGCAGTTTGGGAAAGGTGAATTCTTGAAGATATGGGACAAAAGAAAGAAGTACCAACTTCAACAAAATGTGACAATCAAAATACAATCAAACTTGCAAACAATCTAGTTTATCATGCAAGATCAAAGCATATTGAAACTCAACATCAATCTATTAGAGAGAAATTTCAGTCTCAAGAGAAAAAGATGCATTGTTGTAACACCAATGACAACATGGTTGATGTATTGACAAAGCCATTAGGGAAAATAAAATTTGTAATATGTGGTGTCATTCAAAATTCAACTATCGCTTAAGGGGAAGTGTTAGAATAAGTCAAACAACATTTTTTTTATGAGTTGTGCATTTGTGTCAAAAAGTTATAGTTTGGAATAATAACTAACAATAGATATGTCCATCAAATAAAGTTAGTTGTCAAGAGTTCACTTACATGTCAATCATAATTAAGCTATCCTTTAGTGAGTTGTCAAGTATGTTAGTTGAGTTATAGGAAGTTGGGTGTGTGTGTGGGGGGGGGGGGGGGGGGGGGGGGGGGGGGCGCACGCGCGCGCACTCTCTTGTAATTTATTGATAAATACAATGTAGTCGAGCATATATTTTAATTCTTTTTATTCTATGTTTCTATATACTCTTTTGTTATGTTTTTTCATTATTATTTTATTTATCTTTATTTTAATTTAATTGTTTCTCTAAAACGCAACTTTTTATAACTACTCTTCATTAGTATTTTAATAAAAATTTATTTTTCTTTAATATTTTCTCATAAAAATTCATCATAATAGAAAAACAAATTACTCTTCTAAATAGAATATAATAATAAATTAAGAAACAAAACATGAAATAAAATCTAAAACAATGTTAATACTCTATATAAACAAATATTAGAAAGCCTTTTTTTCTTGAAAAACTTCACTTTCAATTCATAATAATTATGGGAAAACAGACAGACATTTCTCTCATAAATATGAATCCTGTCAGAAAGCAAGAAAACCCACGATACAAGAAAAGATCTAAAACAACATTATAACTTAACATAAACAAATGCCTGATAACACAGATTAACTTAAACAAATGTACGAGTAAAATAGAAAAATATCTTTATGTCTGTTCAACTCAATCAGCTCCAGATCATCTTTTTGTTTTGTATTTGCAAAACCAACATTAATGCAAAATTCTTATGCATACATTGACGTAAAAGTTTTGTCTAAGTTGAGAAGTGGATGATGCCTCTGTAGTAAGCAGATAAAGAGAATAATTCTCGTGAGTTCTTATATCACGAGAGCCATAACTACTTTTGCTCGTGACTGCAATCTTGTTTCTTCTGTCAGCTTTTCATAATGTAAGGGACGTACTGATGGCTCACATTCTTTTTTTCCCAAAAGCAACCAATATATAATTTTCTTCTTTTTGAAATAATTATTATTGAATATGATCTATGCTCATTACTGAATGTGATTGTAACATCCATAAAAAGATATACATAACTAAAATCAATAGTTATCATATGCTATTACATTATCTGTAAAAAATAACTCATGCCCACTAAAATTTAACATCCAAGCTTCTTTTTAATAATTTAACATGCCCACTAAAATTTAACATGCAAGCTTCTTTTTAATATAGACTACTGAATATGATCTATATTCATTACTGAATATAATGATCAAAACGTCAATTAAAAACTATACACCAAAAATTATCATATATACTAAACTTCATAAAACTGTAGAAAAACTCATTATCAACTAAACTTGGGCAGAAAAATGCCAGAGTACAAAGAAACAAATTGTTTCCTGAACTGGAATGTGGAAGCCAGGAACTTTGATCTACATTTGATTTATTTTCTTTAACATTGGTGAAGTACTAAGAGGAAGAAAAGTCATTCTGATTTCTCAGCAGCAAGGTGGAACTTTCCACTGATTTCATTCGCTTCCAGCTTGCAATCTGTTAATGAAATAAGGTCTCTGTTAATCATAGCTAATCATTCAGAGCTTGTTAATAACTCTTCCATATCTTCTGGTATTTTACTATAGTTCTTGGTTAGTATTTAGAGCCTTGAAATAGCTAAAACTCTGAATATAAAAGATATGTTTTAGAGAAGATGATGGACATGGAAGAGATTAAAGCAGCCTCACCTTTTTAATACTTATTTGGGGGCGTTGAAAGCATCAGAGAAAGAACAAAGAACATATCGGTGGTTTATTTCCAATCTATAAAATTTTATAGGCATTGGGAAATACTGTATCGTACTGCAATCGCACACCTGGAGAGACCCTTTTGGCAGGTTACTGATCTCAGCCATTAATGATGAACTGCTGCAGCCCTTCTTATCCAAAAACTCTTTAGATCTTGAATCATCTTCTGTAACCTGCATAAATCATAGATACTAATGATAAAAAGAAAAGGTTTATGTAAACCCAAGTAATAAAAGTGATTTTTTGTTTTGCAGTTACCTTTGTAGATCTAGGTAGTATGGCTCTTAACCTTGCATACAGAAAGTTCAAATTCCTCTCTCTTCTTCCTCTGAGAATAATCCGGCTGAGAATCCTTTTGTATATAGAGAGTTTTATTCTTCTTTTTGGCGAGCAGTTTAAAGCTCTAATATTACCTATATTCTTCATTTTGCTGGTATTCTGGACTTGTTCAAGTGTAGAAAAATACAAGCCAAGAGGGTGTAGATATAGAGAATGACTGCATTGCCTGTGCCCTCTCAAAGATGACGGTGGCATCGTAGAGGGTCACGAGATTCTCTGTACATACGTTTCTTTCAAAATAGCCTCCAAGTTTCTGGGATGGTATAATTAAATAGCTGGAGGAGATTAAATGGTCTTTCCCCATGTCTAGGTTACATGTGATTGATTGGTAATAAGGAAACTAATCTATCTTATCAAATCCTTTTGAGAGATCATTCACCTACAACTAACTACTTTACTTTTCTTTCTTTCTTTTTTTTTTTTTTTTTTTGTTGTCGTCGTCGTCGTCGTGTTTGAAGGCCAAATTTAATGATATAATTTGTTGAATGGGTAAATATTAATGATTATTAAGATTATGGAATGATATTGACAATCTTGCTTGCTTCATAAGAGTACAAGGGAATATGGTTAGATGCAGGGGAAATGGTTAGTTTTGCAATGATGTCTGATCTACCATTCTTGCAATTTATAATGAAGGCAAGTTAACTATTTTTATTTTTTTTTAAGGTATTGTAAGGTATTAAGGTAGGACAACATAATATTAATATTATGAATACCTTTCATAAGAGCAAAAAATTTAGTCATGTAGATACATATTTTAAAGAAAAGAAAATTCAGCCAGAATATTGCAAGGTACGTTTTTTAAAGGATGTCTTGTGATTCAGGAAAATCTTGTTGTAATGCTCATTCATTCTTTGATTCTTCCTTTCACAAGTTGCATCAATTACGTGGAAATTCTATATAGTTAATTTGCTGAATTGAAATCAATTTTATATAGAACGTTATTGGAAAGTGATGTATGATAATATTATATTTAAGAGTAATGTACAAAGAAAGAGTTCTAGAAAGATTGAATATTTCAAATGAGAATAGCTACATGGATATATTTAAGAAGAGCATATAATAGAGGGATTTTTAGAAAGATTTAGGTATGAGATAATTTAAATGATAATGAAATCAAATGGATATGATTATAATTTTTGTTAGAGTGGAAAAGGTAATTATCTAATTAATTATTATTTGGTTATTTGGTTTCTATTATATTAGTATGCTTAAGCTTATTTAAGTTATGTATTTTTTTTGTGTTTTAAGTTGTATAATTAAAACACATATCATGATCTTATTATATCTTTACTTAGAGTTTTGTTGCCCCACTTTTGGTCTTTATACCTCAAGACAAAAGTGGATGTTTTATGTGTAGTAGTAGTCATGGAAGTTTCATGCAAATCCGGAGTCTAAGTCTAGAAATCCCCTTAGGATAGAAGGCCTTTATCGGATTTCCCTAACTTGACTTCTCCTTCCTAAGCCGGGGCGATTCTGGGTCTGAAAATCATATTTTATCGGGTAGGTTAAGCTCCCAATCCGGTAAAAGCCGTGTTTTAAAAAATGCTAACATCAAAATCACATACAGATGAAATACTTTACCTCATAGCTTCAAGTTGCAGCATTGGCGGGAAATCAAGTTTTGGCTTCTCCATGGCGGAAAATCACATACGAGGTGCGCTTTCCACAATTGACAAAATTAAGAGTATCAGAAATAAATGAAGATGGAAAATGAGGAATGTTGGGAACAAGAAAGCTTTGAGCACTCATATCAAACCTATGGGAAACAAAAGAAATGATCAAACGAAGAAGATTTCATGGAATTCACCATAGGCGAAAAAGCGGAAAATGGCTTCTCCTCTACTCCTACCGGCGGGTTCCGACTCATGAGATGCGTTTTCCGCCAAACAATCAAGGTGAAGAAGTTTTTAAATAAGATCCATCCCATAAGAAAACAAAACCGTAAAGAAGCCTATGGAATCAATATATATCATTTTGGCACCCCTACATGTCAGAATTCCCCTTTGGCAGATTTTCAAAAAGAGAGCATTCCAAAAGGATTTTTCCGCCCAAAGGAGAAGCGGAAAAGTAATTTTCTGCCGCTTCAGGAAAGTTACCGTTACGGTTACTAAAGTAAAAATGCTTTCTAACGGCATGAAAAGCAAAGTAATTAATTCAAATAAGGCCATTTTACTTTGTAACGGAGTTGTTCATTAATGTAAAGGTCTTTTAATTCGTGTGGCGTGGGAAGTCGGCCGTTAAACGGTAAGAATTCAAAAAGTATAAAATCAATTGAAGATTTTGAACTGAACCACCATTGTTCACCAAATTGTCTAAATTCGAAGTAGCTAAGACCAGTTGCTCCTTGTCTCTATTTTTCAAAGAGAAATTCGAATCTCCAAGGTGAATCATACATACATGGCTTCTAGATTTGTGGGATTCGACGGAATGAACGGCATTACCTCCGAGTGGCACAAAATCTCAGATACCTCACTTAAGTTCTTCGACATGCAGAACTTTCAGAATAGATTGAGAGCAGAGTAGATACACCCTATCACTAAGAAGCTTAAGGAGAGTGGGTTAGTCGAAGCCACTGGTTTTCCTGTAGCCGTTCAAGCTCCTGAGTTTGTCTGGGAATGTATAGCCCGATATAACCCGGACACCAAGCAAATTCTCCTACCAGACAACACGGCGCTCCTCTCCATTGATAGAGAATCTGTCCAGAATTCTCTCCACATCCCAGAACAGGTGGAATACTCTGAGATGACTTATAGCCAGACGGTTTCCAAATATTCAGCAAAGAGACCAGTCTGGAAAAGAGAAATTATGAAGTCATGGTTTAAAGAACCCAAGAGCGCCAAGGGCAAGCTACCCAAAACATTATTTGGTGCAAATCTGAAACCCGAGATCGTGGACATCCTGGTATTACTTCACAAGATTAAAGGTGAGGGTGAAGCTTTTAATTTTATTGAACAATATTTCTTCCTGGTCCAAATAATCTGTTCTCAGCACCATTTTATTGACTGGGCCTTAATGGTGAGTGAGAATCTCTCAGACGCCCTAAAGAGGGCCAAGTTCCTGAATGAATTTTACATGTCTTCTGTCCTTATCTATATTTTAGCTACGATTCAAATCTGGCCTGGACTTCCTAGATTAGAGGAATTCCTAGATGATGTGAAAAGCTATGAGTTTTTCCCTTCTCTGCAACTACAAAATAGTATATGCTAATTATCTAACGGTTAATGATACCTTTACAATGAGACTGTGTAGGGAGCTACAAGGTTGTCCAGAAAGGAGATTTTCTCCTGAAGCCAAGGCTTTTATAAGCCAATTTGGATGCTATTTTATTTAGTTCAGAGATTTCTCATATCTTCGTCTTGCAGGATTCGACGACTTCCCTTTGAAGCTGCCCAGATACCCTATAGACATGATCATGCTGATCGAAGTAATGAGGAAAGCACTCCAGGTGAACCTGATCTGTTCAGAGGCAAAGAAGAAAGGCTACAAGTTCTCAATGGCCCTCGGAGCTTATAGTTGTGCGTCCCGATCAGAGGCAAAGAATGTCCTTAAAATATTCTTGAAGAAGTTCTCTCTGGCAACATATGACATTCTGAGGCCACAGTTTGACCCGGTTGATTATACCAGAGATGTCTTACAGATGAGCCGGGCCATTCACCATGTACCTGATATTGAAGACTATTGGGCCAACTACAAAGATAATTTGGAGAGCAGGGAAAGATTCTATGTCCGGCTAACCATTGAATAGATCAAAAAGTTCAATGTTAACAATGCGGTGGAAGGGCTAGAAGATGATGGTAATCATCTGTACGATGACACCTACTTTGAGAAAATAAAGTCCACCCCTATCATCTCAGAGCCTATGCTGGACCAGGCAGTAAGTGACTTACAGACTCTAATGGAGGGTATTTACAAAAGAACAGCTCAATGGGTTGAGTGGACTGCAGGCCGCAAGAAGAGGTCAGAGAGGAAGCCTCTCGCTCAGCGAACTCCGGCGAAGGCAACTACTGGTGTGGAAACCACTTCCTTAGCAACAATCCCTACCATTGCAAAGGGATCAATTCAACCTTTTGGAGGAGGCGATGAGCCTCCTGAGAAACCTTCTCTCTTAGAGAAGACCTGTGGAGAGGGTCCTCTTCCAGATGTCGGAGTCATAGAAGAAGCTGACCCGACAAATCAAATTAAGTCTGCAGCTGAGCTCTCTAAAGCTACAGAGTCTGAACAGCCAATTAGTGTCATTGCTATAGATACTTCGGCCGGGACTTCAACCCAAGAAACTCCAAAGAGGGTGTCCCCTGTTATAGTTGAAGTTGGGGAGGATAGCCCTAGTACCTCTACAGAATCTGATAAGAGAGGTGGGGAGCAACAAGAGGTTGCTCAGGTTGTGAAATTGATCTCCTCCTCACCTACTTCAGT
>MU225809.1:266052-296165 GCA_018584345.1 Thuja plicata | reverse complement strand
TTGAAGTTGGGGAGGATAGCCCTAGTACCTCTACAGAATCTGATAAGAGAGGTGGGGAGCAACAAGAGGTTGCTCAGGTTGTGAAATTGATCTCCTCCTCACCTACTTCAGTGAATCCATTCACCTCTCGTCCCAAAGCTACTCCTCCACTCATTAGGAAGTTGTTCATTGAAGAATTGGTCTCCGCTAGCAAGGTCACTAGCGCAGAGTCATGGATAGCAAACACTCTAGAGTGCAAAAGGAAGAGGGTGGAGGAAGCAATTCCCAGCAAGGACACTCTGTCATGGGATTTTAAGCCCAAGGCTACTACAAGAAAGCAGAAGATCATAAAGACAATGTCTACCCTGGGTCGTGATCCTGAGACAGGGCACTTCACCATGGAAGTAGCCAAGCCCACCAAAGAAGGCAGACTCAAAGATCTAGTGGCTTCTGACTTTCAGTTGCAGTCATTTGATATGGGCTTGGCTCGAAATGATACCAAAGTGGATTGGTGGAAGTCCACTAATTTAGTAATAGAGGAAGAGTTGGAAGACCTCAAGACTTCCAAAATTCAGCTCAAGGCGGAAGTAGCTCAGCTGACTAAGTCCATCAGACAGCTCCTGACTCCTATTGCAAGTGCTCCCAGTACCCAAACTTCCTTCGACCCTAGTACTGTTGAGAACCAAGCCATCCTGGCTAAGTTGCAAGAGGATCAACATTACGGATAGATCAGTAAGAGGTGGATCAAGAGGCTCGAATCAGAAGGTCTAGTGATCATTGAGCAGTTAGGTAATGTTGTTCTAAGGCTAGAAACAGAGAAGAGAAACATTGAGAAGAATTTACAAACTCTCACTGCAAAGAGAGTGAGATGCCAAGAATGCATAGTCATGTTGCATGTGGCAGTGAAAATGAAGACAAAGGAGGCCCTAAAAGCTAAGATCCTACAGAAGGGTGATGAGCCCTTGATCGAATGGCTCCAAAGTCTAGAATTCAAAATCGAGATGATCATTCAGACTGAGATAGGACTACAACAAACAGATGTTAAGGTGCAAGAGGAGCAGAGTAAAGATTATAAACTCCTTCTAGGATTTCATGTGGAATCACAAACCAACAGAGAAGGTAAAGAAATATTTGGGGTGGCCAACATGCAGAAGTCATTCACAGATTATCTGCACAAGTTAGCGGAGCAGTCTTTGACTCATTTAGACATGGTGCCATAACTCCAGCAATTGAGTGGGTGCATCATTAGGGCTATGGAAGAACTGAAAGACCAGACAGAAGCAATCAAGACTCTAGCCAAAGAACATTCCAGATGGCTCGTCCGTTACACCAATGTCCACGTCAACAGACACGAAGAGCTCATCCAAGTCATCACTGTTGTGATCACCTATAGGGCGAAATTAGATAAGGGGAAGGAGACTGAATCATAAATATATTCTCCCCTTGTGCTATTTTTGGCTAAGTTTTGTAACGGATAAACCTTTGATTATCATTTCTGGCTGGGAAGTTGAACTATTTTGGTTACTCCTTTTTGTAGTGGTCCAATCTAGAACTCTATATGTATTAACCCAAAAATCAATAAAAAGGTCGGCTAAAATTTGTTGTGAAGAATATCATTGTTGCTGAGTCAATTGTGTATGTCTGAATGCCATTTCTTTAACTCTTCCATCGCATTTCATTTATCTTTCTGTTGAATTTGAAATTCTCTTTTGAGTTGGATTTGTAATCTGTATTTGAACCAGAATTTTGTATTGAGATTTGATACAGTTAATTAAGGGAAAAATCAGTTGCTACTCTAAGTTTTGGGAACATTCTTACGATATAGATTGACTCATATCATTATATTGTTAGCTTTCAGTCTTGCATCTGCATTTTAGCAATCATCCATGCATCACCAACTTTTGGAGTTAATCTGATTGATAACGTCTCAGAATTGGCTAGATTTAGAGTTGTGTTTAATTCACCCGAGCTATTTTCTATCTAGATTTGGCTTGGTTTACCTCTCCTGCTCTCGGGTTAAGAGCATACCCCTTTTAGATTAGGAAAGATTGAAATTCATTGAACATTATTCATATAAGGGAGCTGTACCTTCCAATTCAGAGGGAAAATAGGTTCTCAAGTAACTATTTCCCAACTGTTGTATTCAATTGTTCTTAAACATTTTTGGGTATTTTAGAGTTACATTCAAAAGAACAATCTGTTTACCAACATATTTTTGGAGACTCTATTGGGGAAACGAACAGTCATTTTACTAGAAAGCATACAATGAGGAAAGATGGTGCTTCCCCATGAAAATATAATCCCTGTGCTCCAACCTAATCTTGGGTTCCAAGACTATCAAGAGGATCTCATTTCCTCATTAAACACTTTCGTCTAGAGATACAAGACAAGCACTGAACACTATAGAAATGCCAGTCAAGTGCTTGAACTGGAAGAAGCTAGAGCAGAAGCACTTGAGAGAGCCATACAAAGAAGAAATCTGAGAAGGGCAGAGCGCGAAGTTAGGCCAAAGCATTAAGTGAAAATTTGGAGCCTAAAAGATTTCTCAGAAGTACCAGGAAAGAAGGTAGCACGGACCCAGTCTTTGAGAGACTTATGGATATTAACTTTGCTCTCCTAGAAGTACCTCATTGAAGAAACAAAACCGTAAGAAGCCAAAGTAGACGTTCTTCACCTCCTAAGCAAACCACCTAGTTATCCACCACTTGCCAAGTGTTGACATTGCACGGAGTAGTTACCCCTCCCATCGTCAATCTAACACCCTAATTACCCCAAGTAAACATGGCACTCCCTTGGGCCACTGCAGTCAGGCCCCTACAACTAGCAGCATATAAGCCTCTCCCTACAGGCTCTAGAAAGAACTTTCCCAAATTTTTTGGCGATGGGAAGGTGTCTACAGATGATCATATTGCTGCATTCTTCACTTCAGTTAATATTCTAGTGGTCCGAGAAGAAGATGTGGTCGTCAGGCTATTCGTTGAGACTCTCATCAAAGGTGCCACAAATTGGTTTCATCATTTACCTGATTCTTCTATTACCAGTTGAGCTACTATGAGAGCCGCCTTCGAAAGAAGGTTTAAGACTGCTGAAGATGAACATGCTCTGTTGACTCAATTGACTTCTATCAAGAAAGAACCGTCGATCAGCATGAGAAATTTTATAGCTAAATTTAATAAGCTGGTAAACTGTATCCCAGCGGTTGACAAGCCTATAGCGGGAAATTTGAAAACTTTCTTCATAAGTGCGATGCCACCAGACATCAATTATGATCTAAGGAGAATGAACCTCACAAATTTGGATGCCACACAAAGAACTATTGTAGAACTCGAAGACCACATGATTTCATCCGGGAAATGGAAAAGGGAGATATAGTCTAGAGCCAGCAGTAGCAATACTACATCATCTGACGAGATGCTCCAAAAAAATTTTAATGAATTCACTGCCTTCAAGAGACAACTTCCCAGATTCAATAATCCCGACCTATGAAACTTTCAAGAGCAGCCTGGAAGATATAACGACGGGAGGAATGCAGAAGGAAAAATGTTACAGTTGACTACTCCACCACAGAGGCTGGCTATAGAGGCCCCTCCTAAAAGAGGGAATATGTGTGCCTTCCACTTAACCACAGATCATGATGGGGAAAGCTATCCTGATGTAGCCCGTGCTTGGAAAATGCATCAGACCGACGAGTGGAATGCTGGAGCTTCTAGAGCTGAACCAGATTCATACTCACATGGCGACTCTGAAAACTTATATTTAGAGTATGAATCAGATTCAGAGAAAGAAGCAACATGTTATGCCACCATAGATGGAACCTCTTATACGGTCCTAACTCAGAGTCAAAAAGATAAAGGCCATGGTTCATCACTGCCTAAAAAGAATGAGGCATCTACTTCCAATTCAAAGGAGCCCAATCAAGGTACAAGGATTCCTCAACTAGGTAAAGAACAAAACTCTTTTGACATTATCCAATTCTCTAGAGATTCCAAAATTCAGATTTCCCCCATAGACTATCTTAAGTCTAATCCTATTAAGTTGCAAAAGCTGGTATATTATTGTAAAGGAAGGAACCAAGAGTTAAATCAAAACGTCATGACTACTATAGAAAATGAGTCCTTATTTGCAGACCCAGTTGAACAGAGATAATCATCCATTTTAGCCACCTTCCTGGGCCAAAATCCTGATCCATTCTATGTGTCTTTATATATTAACGGTTGCAGGTTGAGAAATTGTATAATAGAATCCAGAGCATCGGACAATGTAATGCCATCTATTGTGGCCAAAGCCTTGGGACTTACTCTCACTAAAGCCCATGGTAGGTGTTACTTCATGGATTCCAAGCAAGTACCCTTGCTTGGCCAGATTAAGGATGCGCAAGTGGCCTTAGCAGCACATCCCGAGAAGAAGATGTTGTTAACCATCCTCGTCATTGATATACCTGCTAGCTACGGTTTGTTGCTAAGCAAGAGTTTTTGCAGAGACCTTGGAGGGGAGATAAAGCTGGATTGGTCCCAAGCCTTAATCCCAGTAGGTAATAAAAAGATTAAACTAGTCCCCGAGGAAAAGGCTAAGTTTACGGTGTTGAAATCTGATGACCCTAAAGCTCAACTCTTGTATCAAGAACTAGAGTTTGGAAATTATATGTTTTTCACCAATGAACTTGAGAAAGAAACAAAAACCGCCGAAGAGGAAAAACAATTTTCATCTGAAGAAACACCACCATAGATATGGACTCTTGAATTTGATGGTAGTTGTGCATCGTTAGGATCTAGTGCAGGTGTGGTTTTGATATCACTAGATGGAGTATGTAAGTCGTTGGCTTAAAAATTAGAGTTTGGAAACACCAACAACACCGCCGAATATGAAGCCCTTCTGTTAGGGATTACCGCCGCAAAAGAAAGAGGTGTGAAAATTTTGAGAGCTCGTGGTGATGCTGAGCTAATTGTACGACAAGTCAAGAATCAGTACTCTGTAAAGAACCACAGGTTGAAGAACTACAGAAACAGAGTATGGGATGAAATAGAAGCATTGGATACTTTCTTTATCGAATTTGTGCCAAGAGAGTAGAATTCCAAAGCTGATTCTTTAGCTGTCTCAGCTTCATTACTACTTCCCCACCCAGAATTCAAAGATAAAAAACACCGAGTGGAAGTTATATATCAACCATCTGTGCCCAATAACGTGGACGATTGGAAAGTTTTTGAAGATGACAAAAATCTCCTTCTCTTTCTAGAGAGCGGTGGTGACTTCCAAAAGGATATTCATGGCAACCGTAAAGGAAGCCGCCAAAGTGAGTCAAAGAAAGATAAGTCAGATGTTATTCAATTGCAAGGTAATATCATTCCACCCCATCTGGTCACTCTTGAAAAACTCTTCAATAGACATGACATGTTTGTGAAAAAGAAAAGAATTGAAAGAGGGCCTACCACTGGCGAATATGAAGGAATAAATATTGGAACTGAAAAAGACCCCAAAATGATCAATATTGGGAAGTGTTGTACAGAAGAAGAAAGGAACGAGGCCAAGAAGATTTTTCTAGAATACTCAGATGTTTTTGCTTGGAGCTACTTAGATTTGAAAAGTTTTATGAACGGGAAATTCAAACACCAGATTCCCTTAAAACCTGAAGCTACTCCGTTCAGGCATAAGCAAAGAAACTACAACCGCAAAGTTGTTGATGCCATATTCAGAGAAGTTGATAAAATGCTTAAAGCAAAGATCGTATATCCCATCCATCACTCTACTTGGGTTGTGAATATAGTACATGTGAGGAAGAAGAACAGAGAAATAAGGATCTGTGTTCACTTCAAAAATCTAAATCAATCTTCTTTGAAAGACAACTATGCCCTCCCCAACATGGATCATCTCTTGCAGGTCGTGGCTGGAGCTAAGATGATGTCTATGTTAGACAGCTTCTCAGGATATAATCAGATAGAAGTTGAGAAGGTAGATCAGCGTAAAATGACTTTTACTACTCCGTGGGGGACCTTTGCATATCACAGGATGTCGTTCAGATTGATCAATGTTGGAGCTACTTTTCAGAGAGGTATGGATCTTTCTTTTAGTGATATGAAGAACAAAATCATTGGTATGTATCTGGATGATCTTACCATGTTCTCTAAAAAGAGAGTAGATCACATAAATGATCTAAGAAGAGTATTGCAAAGGTGCCAAGAGGACGGGATTTCATTGAACCCCAAGAAATTAGTATTTTGCGTAACTGAAGGGAAGCTATTGGGTCACATAGTTTCCCAAGAAGGTAGAAGGATCGATCCCAAAATGGTGAGATCTATTCAATAACTGAGTTTACCAATGAATAAAACTGGAGTGAAGTCCTTTTTTGGTCAAGTCAACTTCCTCAGAAATTTTGTCCCTGATTTCTCCGAAATTACTAAACACATTGTTGATATGACGAAGGGGAATGTGAATTTCAAATGGACTGATCCTGGTAAGAAATATTTCAAAAGCATCAAGGACACCATAGCTAACACCCCAGTATTATGCCACCCAAACTATAAGAAAGATTTTGTAATCTATTGTTATTCTTCTGAACATACCCTGTCAGCCATCCTGATGCAAGAGAATGAAGAGGGAATTCAAGCCCCCATCGCTTTTATGAGTACGCCTCTAAAGAACCATGAGTTGAGATATTCTCAGAATGAAAAGCACACCTTTGCGGTGGTAAAAGCTCTTAAAAATTTTAGGTTTTATATCCTACATTCCCACTCCATGGTGTATGTACCTGATGCTGCAGTGAAGAGTATATTGACTCAAAAAGACATGGGATGTAACAACCGAGGAGCATGGGTAGCCAAAACCCAATAATACGACATAGAGATCAAGCCCACCAAGTTGGTAAGAGGAAATTCCTTGTGCAAGGCAATGGCAGAAAACCAAGCAGACGAAGGCCCAAGAGCTACACAGTTGGTTTTGGCGGTAAGTATGCAAGACCCATGGTTTGAAAACATTGTGTATTTCTTGACCTATGGTGAATGTCCTAAAGGATTAACTTTGAATAAAAGGGGAGACCTAAAACTAAAAGCTTCTAAATATGTAATCTAGGAGGATAGACTATATAAAAGATCTATAGATGGAACATTCCTCCAATGTGTCGATAAACAACAGCATGAGAAGCTATTAAAGGTTTTTCATGATGAAGCTTGAGGAGGACACTTCTCCTCATCAGTCACTCCGTTCAAAATTCTAAGACAATGTTATTACTGGCCGGGAATGTTTAAAGATGCATACCAGTGGGTGGCAAGATGCAAAAAATGTGAGATGTTTATTGGGAAGCCACGGTTAGCAGCATTTCCCCTCAGACCCGTGATAATTGAAGGACCATTCCAACAGTAGGGACTCGATTTTATCGGTCCTATACGCCCTACGTCCAGTACAGGTCATACTTATATAATTACTACAACTGACTACTTCATGAAATGGGTGGAAGCCAAGGCGACCAAAAGAACTACTTCAGAGGTAGTATGTGAGTTCATCAAAGAAAACATTCTGGTAAGAATTGGTATACCTATTAAGTTGGTTATGGATAATGCCACATACTTTTCCTCTCAAGAAATTACTGAATTTTATTTTGAGTATGGCATCATGATCAGCCACTCTTCTGATTATTTCCCTCAAGGGAACGGTCAAGCAGAGTCTAGCAACAAAAATTTAGTGAACATCATGAAAAAGATCGTGGCAGAAAACCAGAGAAATTGGCATAAAAAGATCTATGAAGCCCTCTGGGCGGATAGAGTGACACCCAAAAGAGCCATTGGCATACCTCCTTTTGACCTCATCTACGAAGTAGAAGCCAGTCTTCCATTGCCATTGGAATTAGCAACTTGCAAGTTGAAGACAGTAGTAGAAGATGGCATATCTGAAGACGGCTTGGAGAAGAGGATCCTGTATCTGAGAAAATTGGAAGAAGAAAGGGAGAAAATGGTTGATCATATCACGCGTCATCAGATGTGTGTGAAGAATATTTTTGATAAAAAGAGTAGGCCTCAAAAATTTATGGAAGGAGACATGGTGTTGTTGTGGGACAAGCACAGGGCACCCAAAGGCATGCACAGGAAATTCGAAACACTATGGAAATGACCTTTCAAAATCCATCAGGCGTTCGATAAAAATTCTTTCAAATTGACTTATCCAGAATGAGAGGTACTACCCTTGACGTATAATGGTCAGGTTTTGAAGCTCTATCAGATCTAAATTGAAAGCAGGTAACCCCTATATTGTACCATAGTTACGTTTAGTTCTTTTTTTTGTTTTCCTAGTTAGGTTCCCTTTCTGCTTTCCTTTCTAAGTCTTGCTTTAGTTTTTTTGTGAGCCACCTTTTTGTTGAACTTTGCAAAACCATAGATTTGAGTTCCTTGCTTGGACATGTGAATGCCCAAGTCCGCAGACAGAGCCAGCTGTTGTCCCACTTTTGGTCTTTATACCTCAAGACAAAAGTGGATGTTTTATGTGTAGTAGTAGTCATGGAAGCTTCATGCAAATCCGGAGTCTAAGTCTAGAAATCCCCTTAGGATAGAAGGCCTTTATCAGATTTCCCTAACTTGACTTCTCCTTCCTAAGCCAAGGGGATTCTAGGTCTGAAAATCATATTTTATCAGGTAGGTTAAGCTCCCAATCTGATAAAGGTCGTGTTTTGAAAAACACTAACATCAAAATCACATACAGATGAAATACTTTACCTCATAGCTTCAAGTTGCAGCATTGGTGGGAAATCAAGTTTTGGCTTCTCCATGGTGGAAAATCACATACGAGGTGCGCTTTCCGCAATTGACAGACTTAAGAGTATCAAAAGTAAATAAAGATGGAAAATGAGGAATGTTGGGAACAAGAAAGCTTTGAGCACTCATATCAAACCTATGGGAAACAAAAGAAATGATCAAACGAAGAAGATTTCATGGAATTCTCCATAGGTGGAAAAGTGGAAAATGGCTTCTCCTCTGCTCCTACCAGCGAGTTCTAACTCACGAGATGCGTTTTCCGCCAAACTATCAAGGTGAAGAAGTTTTGAAATAAGATCCATCCCATAAGAAAACAAAACCGTAAAGAAGCCTATGGAATCAATATATATCATTTTGGCACCCCTACATGTCAGAATTCCCCTTTGGAAGATTTTCAGACAGAGAGCATTCCAAAAGGATTTTTCCACCCAAAGGAGAAGCGGAAAAGTAATTTTATGCCTCTTCAAGAAAGTTACCGTTACGGTTACTAAAGTAAAAATGTTTTCTAAAGGCATGAAAAGAAAAGTAATTAATTCAAATAAGGTCATTTTATTTTGTAATGGACTTGTTCAGTAATGTAAAGGTCTTTTCATTCGTGTGGCGTAGGAAGTCAGCTGTTAAACGGTAAGAATTCAAAAAGTATAAAATCAGTTGAAGATTTCGAACTGAACCACCATTATTCACCAAATTGTCTGAATTCGAAGTAGCTAAGACCAGTTGCTCCTTGTCTTTGTTTTTTGAAGAGAAATTTGAATCTCCAAGGTGAATCATACATACATGGCTTCTAGATTTGTGGGATTCGACAGAATGAATGGCATTACCTCCGAGTGGCACAAAATCTCATATACCTCGCTGAAGTTCTTCGACATGCAGAACTTTCAGAACAGATTCAGAGCAAAGAAGATACATCCTATCACTGAGAAGCTTAAGGAGAGTGGGTTAGTCGAAGCCGCTAGTTTTCCTGTAGCTGTTCAAGCTCCTAAGTTGGTCCGGGAATGTATAGCCGGATACAACCCAGACACCAAGCAAATTCTCCTACTGGAACCCATGGTGCTCCTCTCCATTGATAGAGAATCTATCCAAAATTCTCTCCGCATCCCAAAATATGCAGAATAATTTGAGATGACTTATAGTCGTGTGGTTTCCAAATATTCAACAAAGAGACCAGTCTAGAAAAGAGAAATTATGAAGTCATTGTTTAAAGAACCGAAGAGCGCCAAGGGCAAGCTGCCCAAAACATTATTTGGCACAAATCAGAAACCCAAGATCATGGACATCCTGGTATTACTTCACAGGATTAGAGGTGAGGGTGAAGCTTTTAATTTTATTGAACAATATTTCTTCCTGGTCCAGATAATCTGTTCTTAGCATCATTTTACTGACTGGACCTTGATGGTGAGTGAGAATCTCTCGGACGCCCTAAATAGGGCCAAGTTCCAGAATGAATTTTACATGTCTTCTGTCCTTATATATATTTTAGCTATGATTCAAATCTGGCCTAGACTTCCTAGATTAGAGGAATTCCCAGATGATGTGAAAAGCTATGAGTTTTTCCCTTCTCTGCAACTACAAAATAGTTATGTTGATTATCTAACGATTAATGATGCCTTTACAATGAGACTGTGTAGGGAGCTACAAGGTTGTCTGGAAAGGAGATTTTCTCCTAAAGCCATGGCTTTTATAAGCCAATTTGGATGCTATTTTATTTAGTTCAGAGATTTCTCATATCTTCGTCTTGCAGGTTTTGACGACTTCCCTTTGAAGCTGCCCTGATACCCTACAGACATGATCGTGCTGATTGAAGTAATGAGGCAAGCGCTCCAGGTGAACCTAATCTATTCAGAGGCAAAGAAGAAAGGCTACGAGTTCCCAATGGCCATTAGAGCTTATAGCTATGTGTCCCGATGAAAGGCGAAGAATGTCCTTAAAACATTCTCAAAGAAGTTCTCTCTGGCAACATATGACATTCTGAGGCCATAGTATGACCCAGTTGATTATGTCAAAGATGTCTTATAGATCAGCCAAGCCATTCACCATGTACCTGATATTGAAGACTATTAGGCCAACTATAAAGATGATTTTGAGAGAAGGGAAAGATTCTATGCCCGGCTAACCATTGAACAGATCAAAAAGTTCAATGTTAACATTGTGGTGGAAGGGCTAGAAGATTATGGTAATCATTTGTACGATGAAACCTACTTTGAGAAAATAAAGTCCACCCCTATCAGCTCAGAGCCTATGCTGGACTAGGCAATAAGTGACTTGCAAACTCTAATGAAGGGTATTTACAAAAGAATAGCTCAATGGGTTGAGTGGATTGCAGGCCGCAAGAAGAGGTCAGAGAGGAAGCCTCCTGCTCAGCGAACTCCAGCGAAGGCAACTATTGGTGTGGAAACCACTTCCTCAGTAACAATCCCTACCATTGCAAAGGGATCAATTCAACCTTTAGGAGGAGGTGATGAGCCTCCTGAGAAACTTTCTCTCTTAGAGAAGACATATGGAGAGGGTCCTCTTCCAGATGTCGGAGTCACAGAAGAAGCCGACCCGAAAAATCAAATTAAGTCTGCAGTTGAGCTCTCTAAAGCTACAGATTCTGAACAGCCAATTAATGTCATTGCTATAGATACTTCAGCCGGGACTTCAACCCAAGAAACTCCAAAGAGGGCATCCCCTATTATAGTTGAAGTTGGGGAGGATAGCCCTAGTACCTCTACAGAATCTGATAAGAGAGGTGGGGAGCAACAAGAGGTTGCTCAGGTTGTGAAATTGATCTCCTCCTCACCTACTTCAGTGAATCCATTCACCTCCCCTCCCAAAGCTACTCCTCCACTCATTAGGAAGTTGTTCATTGAATAATTGGTCTCCGCCAACAAGGTCACTAGTGCAGATTCATGGATAGAAAATACTCTAGAGTGCAAAAGGAAGAGGGTGGAGGAAGAAATTCCCAGCAACGACACTCTTCAATAGGCTTTTCAGCCCAAGGCTACTACAAGAAAGCAGAAGAGTGTAAAGACAATTTCTACCCTGGGTCATGATCCTGAGCCAGGGCACTTCACCATGGAAGTAGCCAAGCCAACCAAAGAAGGCAGACTCGAAGATCTAGCGACTTCTGAATTTCAATTGCAGTCATTTGATATGGGCTTGGCTCGACACGATACCAAAGTGGATTGGTGAAAGTCCACTAATGTAGTAATAGAGGAAGAGTTGGAAGACCTCAAGACTTCCAAAATTCAGCTCAAGGCGGAAGTAGCTCAGCTGACTGAGTCCATCAGACAGCTCCTGACTCCTATTGCAAGTGCTCCCAGTACCCAAACTTCCTCTGACCCTAGTACTGTTGAGAACCAAGCCATCCTGGCTAAGTTGTAAGAGGATCAACATTACGGATAGATCGGTAAGAGGTGGATAAAGAGGCTCAAATCATAAGGTCTAGTGATCATTGAGCAGTTAGGTAATGATGTTCTAAGGCTAGAAACAGAGAAGAGAAACATTGAGAAGAATTTACAGACTCTCACTGCAAAGAGAGTGAGATGCCAAGAATGCATAGTCATGTTGCATGTGGTAGTGAAAATGAAGACTAAGGAAGCCCTAAAAGCTAAGATCCTACAGAAGGGTGATGAGCCGTTGATCGAATGGCTCCAAAGTGTGGAATTCAAAATTGAGATGATCATTCAGGCCGAGATAGGACTACAACAAACAAATGTTAAGGTGCAAGAGGAGCAGAGTAAAGATTATAAACTCCTCCTAGGATTTCATGTGGAATCACAAACCAGCAGATAACGTAAAGCAATAGTTGGGGTGGCCAACATGAAGAAGTCATTCATAGATTATCTACACAAGTTAGCGGAGTAGTCTTCGACTCATTTAGACAAGGTGCCAGAACTCCATCAATTGAGTGGGTGCATCTTTAGGGCTATGGAAGAACTGAAAGACCGGACATAAGCAATCAAGAATCTAACCAAAGAACATTCCAGATGGCTCATTTATTACACCAATGTCCATGTCAACAGACACGAAGAGCTCATCCAAGTCATCACTGCTGTGATCACCTATAGACCAAATTAGATAAGGGGAAGGAGACTGAATCATAAATATATTCTCCCCTTGTGCTATTTTTGGCTAAGTTTTGTAACGGATAAACCTCTGATTATCATTTTTGGTTGGGAAGTTGAACCATTTTGGTTACTCCTTTTTGTAATGGTCCAATCTAGAACTCTATATGTATTAATCCAAAAATCAATACAAAGGTCAGCTAAATTTTGGTGTGAAGAATATCATTGTTGCTGAGTCAATTGTGTATGTCTGAATGCCATTTCTTTAACTATTCCATCGCTTTTCATTTATCTTTATGTTGAATTTGAACTTCTCTTTTGAGTTGGATTTGTAATCTGTATTTGAACCAGAATTTGGTATTAAGATTTGATACGGTTAATTAAGGGGAAAATCAGTTGCTACTCTAAGTTTTGGGAATGTTCTTACGATATAGGTTGACTCATATCATTATATTGTTAGCTTTTAGTCTTGCATCTGCATTTTAGCAATCATCCATGCATCACCAGCTTTGGGAGTTAATTTGATTGATAATGTCTCAGAATTGGCTAGATTTAGAGTTGTGTTTAATTTGCCTGAGCTATTTTCTATCTAGATTTGGCTTGGTTTACCTCTCCTGCTCTCGGGTTAAGAGCATACCCATGTTAGATTAGGAAAGATTGAAATTCATTAACATTATTCATATAAGAGAGTTGTACCTTCCAATTCAGAGGGAAAATAGGTTCTCAAGTAACTATTTCCCAACTATTGTATTCAATTGTTCTTAAACATTTTTGGGTATTTCAGAGTTACATTCAAAAGAACAATTTGTTTACCAACATATTTTTGGTGACTCTACTGGGGAAACAAACAGTTGTTTTACCAGAAAGCATACAATGAGGAAAGATGGTGCTTCCCCATGAAAATATAATCCCTGTGCTCCAACCTAATCTTGGGTTCCAAGACGATCAAGAGGATCTCATTTCCTCATTAAACACTTTCGTTTGGAGATACAAGACAAGCACTGAACACTATAGAAACGCCAGTCAAGTGCTTGAACTGGAAGAAGCTAGAGCAGAAGCACTTGAGAGAGCCATACAAAGAAGAAATCTGAGAAGGCCAGGGCGCAAAGTTAGGCCATAGCATTAAGTGAAAATCTGGAGCCTAAAATATTTCTCAGAAGTACCAGGAAAGAAGGTAGCATGAACCCAGTCTTTGAGAGACTTGCAGATATTAACTTTGCTCTCCTAGAAGTACCTCGTCGAAGAAATAGAACCGTAAGGAGCCAGAGCAGACCTTCTTCACCTCCTAAGAAAACCACCCAGTTATCCACCACTTGCCAAGTGTTGACATTGCACGGATTAGTTGCCCCTCCCGTCGTCAATCTAACACCCTACTTACCCCAAGTAACCATGGCACTCCCTTGGGCTGCTGCAGTCAGGCCCCTGCAACCACCAGCATATAACCCTCTCCCTACAGGCTCTAGAAAGAACTTTCCCAAATTTTCTAGGGATGGGAAGGTGTCTACAGATGAGAATATTGCCGCATTCTTCGCTTCAGTTAATATTCTAGCAGTCTGAGAAGAAGATGTGGCAGTCAGGATATTCGTTGAGACTCTCATCGAAGGTGCTGCTGATTGGTTTCATCATTTACCTAATTCTTCTATTACCAATTGGGCTACTATGAGAGCGACCTTCGAAAGATGGTTTAAGACTGCTGAAGATGAACATGCTCTATTGACTCAATTGACTTCTATCAAGAAAGAATCGTCGATCAGCATGAGAGATTTTATAGCTAAATTTAATAAGCTGGTAAACTGTATCTCAGTGGCTGACAGGCCTACAGCAGGAAATTTGAAAACTTTCTTCATAAGTGCTATGCCACCGGACATCAATTATGATATAAGGAGAATGAACCTCGCAAATTTGGATGCCACACAGAGAACTGTTGTAGAACTCGAAGACCACATGATTTCATTCAGGAAATGGAAAAGGGAGATACAATCTAGAGCCAGCAGTAGCAATACTACATCATCTGACAAGATGCTCCAAAAATTTTCTAATGAATTCATTGCCTTCAAGAGACAACTTCCCAGATTCAATAATCCCTAGCAGCGAAACTTTCAAGAGTAGCCTGGAAGATATAACGACGGGAGGAATGCAGAAGGAAAAATGTTACAGTTGATTACTCCACCACAGAGGCTGGCTATAGAGGCCCCTCCTAAAAGAGGGAATATGTGTGCCTTCCACTTAACCATAGATCATGATGGGGAAAGTTGTCTCGATGTAGCCCATGCTTATAAAATGCATCAGACCGACGAGTGGAATCCTGGAGCATCTAGAGCTGAACCAGATTCATACTCACATGGAGACTCTAGAGACTTATATTTAGAGTATGAATCAGATTCAGAGCAATAAGAAACGTGTTATGCCACCATAGATGGAACCTCTTATTTGGTCCTAACTCAGAGTCAAAAAGATAAAGGCCATGGTTCATCACTGCCTAAAAAGAATGAGGCATCTACTTCCAATTCAACGGAGCCCAATCAAGGTACGAGGATTCCTCAACTAGGTAAAGAACAAAACTCTTTTGACATTATCGAATTCTGTAGAGATTCCAGAATTCAGATTTCCCCCATAGACTATCTTAAGTCTAATCATGTTGAGTTCCAAAAGTTGGTAGATTATTGTAAAGGAGGGAACCAAGATTTAAATCAAAACGTCATGACTACTATAGAAAATGAGTCCTTATTTGTAGACCCAGTTGAACAGAGAGAATCATTCATTTTAGTCACCTTCCTAGGCCAAAATCCTAATCCATTCTATGTGTCTTTATATATTAACGGTTGTAGGTTGAGTAATTGTATAATAGACTCCAAAGCATCAGACAATGTAATGCCATCTACTGTGGCCAAAGCCTTGGGACTTACTCTCACTAAAGCCCATGGTAGGTGTTACTCCATGGATTACAAGCAAGTACCCCTAGTTGGCCAGATTAAGGATGCTCAAGTGGCCTTAGCAGCACATCCTGAGAAGATGATGTTGTTAACCATCCTCGTCGCTGATATACCTGCTAGCTACGGTTTGTTGCTAAGTAGAAGTTTTTGCAGAGACCTTGGAGGGGAGATAAAGCTTGATTGGTCCCAAGCCTTAATCCCAGTAGATAATAAAAAGATTAAACTAGTCCCCGAGGAAAAGGCTAAGTTTACAGTGTTGAAATCTTATGACCCTTAAGCTCAAATCTTATATCAAGAATTGGAGTTTGGCAATTATATGTTGTTCACCGATGAACCTGAGAAAGAAACGAAAATCGCTTAAGAGGAAAAACAATTTTCCTCTGAAGAAACACCACCACAGATATGGACTCTTGAATTTGATGGCAATTGTGCATCGTCGGGATCTGGTGCAGGTGTGGTTTTGATATCACCAGACGGAGTATGTAAGTTGTTGGCTTACAAATTAGAGTTTGGAAACACCAACAACACCGCCGAATATGAAGCCCTTCTGTTAGGGATTACCGCCGCAAAAGAAAGAGGTGTGAAAATTCTGAGAGCTCATGGTGATGCTGAGATAATTGTACAACAAGTCAAGAATCAGTACTCTGTAAAGAACCATAGGTTGAAGAACTACAGAAATAGAGTATGGGATGAAATAGAAGCATTGGATGCTTTCTTTATCGAATCTGTGCCAAGAGAGTTGAATTCCAAAGCCGATTCTTTAGCTATCTCAGCTTCATTACTACTTCCCCACCCAGAATTCAAAGATAAAAAATACCAAGTGGAAGTTATATATCGACCATCTGTGCTTGATAACGTGGAGGATTGGCAAGTTTTTGAAGATGACAAAAATCTCCTTCTCTTTCTAGAGAGCGGTGGTGACTTCCACAAGGATATTCATGGCAACCGTAAAGGAAGCCGCCAAAGCAAGCCAAAGAAAGATAAGTCAGATGTTATTCAATTGCAAGGTAATATCATGCTGCCCCATCTGGTCACTCTTGAAAAACTCTTCAATAAACATGACATGTTTGTGAAAAAGAAAAGAATTCAAAGAGGGCCTACCACTGGCGAATATGAAGGAATGAATATTGGAACTGAAAAAGACCCCAAAATGATCAATATTGACAAGTGTTGTACAGAAGAAGAAAGGAATGAGGCCAAGAATCTTTTTTCTAGAATACTCAGATGTTTTTTCCTAGAGCTACTTAGATTTGAAAAGTTTTATGAATGGGAAATTCAAACACCAGATTCTGTTAAAACCTGAAGCTACTCCGTTCAAGCAGAAGCAAAGAAATTACAACCCCAAAGTTGTTGATGCCATATTCAGAGAAGTTGATAAAATGCTTAAAGCAAAGATCGTATATCCCATCCATCACTCTACTTGGGTTGTGAATATAGTACCTATGAGGAAGAAGAACAGAGAAATAAGGATCTGTGTTGACTTTAGAAATCTAAATCAATCTTCTTTGAAAGACACCTACGCCCTCCCCAACATGGATCATCTCTTATAGGTCGTGGTTGGAGCTGAGATGATGTCTATGTTAGATGGATTCTCAGGATATAATCAGATAGAAGTTGAGAAGGCAGATCAGCATAAAATGGCTTTTACTACTCCGTGCACGACCTTTGCATATCACAGGATGTCATTCAGATTGATCAATGCTGGACCTACTTTTCAGAGAGGTATGGATCTTTCTTTTAGTGATATGAAGAAAAAAATCATTGGTATGTATCTGGATGATCTTACTGTGTTCTCTAAAAAGAGAGTAGATCACATAAATGATCTAAGAAGAGTATTGCAAAGGTGCCGAGAGGACGGGATTTCATTGAACCCCAAGAAATCAGTGTTTTGCATAACTGAAGGGAAGCTATTGGGTCACATAGTTTCCCAAGAAGGTATAAGGATTGATCCCAAAAGGGTGAGAGCTATTCAGCAACTGAGTTTATCGGTGAATAAAACTGGAGTGAAGTCCTTTTTTGGTCAAGTGAACTTCCTTAGAAGGTTTGTCCCTGATTTCTCTGAAATTACTAAACACATTGTTGATATGACGAAGGGGAATGTGAATTTCAAATGGAATGATCCTGGTATGTAAGCTTTCAAAAGCATCAAGGATGCCATAGCTAGCATCCCAGTATTATGCCACCCAGACTATAAGAAAGATTTTGTAATCTATTGTTATTCTTCTGAACATACCCTGTCAGCCATCCTGATGCAAGAGAACGAAGAGGGAATTCAAGCTCCCATCGCTTTTATGAGTACACCTCTAAAGAACCATGAGTTGAGATATTCTCAGAATGAAAATCACACTTTTGCAGTGGTAAAAGCTCTTAAAAAGTTTAGGTTTTATATCCTACATTCCCACTCCCTGGTGTATGTACCTAATGTTGCAGTGAAGAGTATATTGACTCAACAAGATGTGGATGTAACAACCGAGGAGCATGGGTAGCCAAAACCCAAGAATATGACATAGAGATCAATCCCACCAAGTTGGTAAGAGGAAATGCCTTGTGCAAGGCAATGGCGGAAAACCAAGCAGACGAAGGCCCAAGAGCTCCACAGTTGGTTTTGGTGGTAAGTATGCAAGACCCATGGTTTGAAAACATTGTGTATTTCTTGACCTATGGTGAATGTCCTGAAAGATTAACTTTGAAGCAAAGGTGAGACCTAAAATTGAAAGCTTCTAAATATTTAATCTAGGAGGATAGACTATATAAAAGATCTATAGATGGAACATTCCTCCGATGTGTCTATAAATAGCAGCAAGAGAAGCTATTAAAGGTTTTTTATGATGAAGCTTGCGGAAGACACTTCTCCTCATCAGTCACTACGTTCAAAATTCAAAGACAATGTTATTACTAGCCGAGAATGTTTAAAGATGCATACAAGTGGGTGGCAAGATGCGAAAAATGCAAGATGTTTACCGGGAAGCCACAGTTAGCAGCATTTCCCCTCAGACCCGTGATAATTGAAGGACCATTCCAACAGTGGGGACTCAATTTTATCGGTCCTATAAGCCCTACATCTAGTGCAGGTCATACTTATATAATTACTGCAACTGACTACTTCATGAAATGGGTAGAAGCCAAGGCGACCAAAAGAACTACTTCAGAGGTAGTATGTGAGTTCATCAAAGAAAACATTTTGGTAAGATTTGGTATACCTATTAAGTTGGTTACTGATAATGCCACATACTTTTACTCTCAAGAAATTACTGAATTTTGTTTTGAGTATGGCATCATGATCAGCCACTCTTCTAATTATTTTCGTCAAGGGAATGGTCAAGCGGAGTCTAGCAACAAAAATTTAGTGAACATCATGAAAAAGATCGTGGCAGAAAACTAGAGAAATTGGCATAAAAAGATCTACGAAGCCCTCTGGGTAGATAGAGTGACACCCAAAAGATCCATTGGCATATCTCCTTTTGAACTCATCTACAGAGTAGAAGCCAGTCTTCCATTGCCATTGGAATTAGCAACTTGCAAGCTGAAGAGAGTAGTAGAAGATGGCATATATGAAGACAGTTTGGAGAAGAGGATCCTATATCTGAGAAAATTGGAAGAAGAAAGGGAGAAAATGGTTGATCATATCACGTGTCATCAGATGCGTGTGAAGAATCTATTTGATAAAAAGAGCATGCCCCAAAAATTTATGGAACGAGACATGGTGTTGTTGTGGGACAAGCGCAGGGCACCCAAAGGCATGCACGGGAAATTTGAAACACTGTGGAAAGGACCTTTCAAAATCCATCAGGCGTTCAATAAAAATTCTTTCAAATTGACTTATCCAGATGGAGAGGTACTACCCTTGACGTATAATGGTCACGATTTGAAGCTCTATCAGATCTAAATTGAAAGCAGGTAACCCCTATATTGTACCATAGTTTCATTTACTTCCTATTTTTGTTTTCCTAGTTAGGTTCCCTTTCTGCTTTCCTTTCTGCGTCTTGCTTTAGTTTTGTTGTGAGCCACCTTTTTGTTGAACTTTGAAAAACCAAAGATTTGAGTTCCTTGCTTGGACATGTGAATGCCCAAGTCCGCAGACAGAGCCATCTGTTGCCCCACTTTTGGTCTTTATACCTCAAGACAAAAGTGGATGTTTTATGTGTAGTAGTAGTCATGGAAGTTTCATGCAAATACGGAGTCTAAGTCTAGAAATCCCCTTAGGATAGAAGTCCTTTATCGGATTTCCCTAACTTGACTTCTCCTTCCTAAGCCGGGGCATTCTGGGTCTGAAAATCATATTTTATCAGGTAGGTTAAGCTCCCAATCCAGTAAAGGCCATGTTCTGAAAAACACTAACATCAAAATCACATACAGATGAAATACTTTACCTCATAGCTTCAAGTTGCAGCATTGGCAGGAAATCAAGTTTTGGCTTCTCCATGGTGGAAAATCACATATGAGGTGCACTTTCCGCAATTGACAGACTTAAGAGTATCAGAAGTAAATAAAGATGGAAAATGAGGAATGTTGGGAACAAGAAAGCTTTGAGCAATCATATCAAACCTATGGGAAACAAAAGAAATGATCAAACAAAGAAGATTTCATGGAATTCGCCATAGGCGAAAAAGCAAAAATTGGCTTCTCCTCTGCTCCTACCGGCGGGTTCCGACTCACGAGATGTGTTTTCCGCCAAACTATCAAGGTGAAGAAGTTTTGAAATAAGATCCATCCCATAAGAAAATAGAACCGTAAAGAATCCTATGGAATCAATATATATCATTTTGGCACCCCTACATGTCAGAATTCCCCTTTGGCGGATTTTCAGACAGAGAGCATTCCAAAAGGATTTTTATGCCCAAAGGAGAAGCGGAAAAGTAATTTTCTGCCACTTCAAGAAAGTTACCGTTATGGTTACTATAGTAAAAAAAAATTCTAACGGCATGAAAAGTAAAGTAATTAATTCATATAAGGCCGTTTTACTTTGTAACAAACTCATTCATTAATGTAAAAGTCTTTTCATTTGTGTGGTGCGGGAAGTCGGCCGTTAAACGGTAAGAATATAAAAAGTATAAAATCAGTTGAAGATTTTGAACTGAACCACTATTGTTCACCAAATTGTCTGAATTTGAAGTAGCTAAGAGTAGTTGCTCCTTGTCTTTTTTTTTCGAAGAGAAATTTGAATCTCCAAGGTGAATCATTCATACATGGCTTCTAGATTTGTCACATTCGACAGAATGAATGGCATTACCTCCGAGTGACACAAAACATCAGATACCTCACTGAAGTTCTTCGACATGCAGAACTTTCAGAATAGATTGAGAGTAGAGTAGATACACCCTATCACTAAGAAGCTTAAGGAGAGTGGGTTAGTCGAAGCCGCTAGTTTTCCTGTAGTCGTTCAAGCTCCTAAGTTGGTCCGAGAATGTATAGCCTGATACAACCTGGACACCAAGAAAATTCTCCTAACAGACAACACGGTGCTCCTCTCCATTGATAGGGAATCTGTCTAGAATTCTCTCTGCATCCAAGAACAGGTGGGATACTCTGAGATGACTTATAGCCGGGCGGTTTCTGAACATTCAACAAAGAGACCAGCCCGAAAAAGAGAAATTATGAAGTCATGGTTTAAAGAACCCAAGAGCACCAAGGGCAAGCTGCCCAAAACATTATTTGGCGCAAATCTAAAATCTGAGATCGTGGACATGCTAGTATTACTTCACAGGATTAGAGGTGAGGGTGAAGCTTTTAATTTTATTGAACAACATTTCTTCCTAGTCCAAATAATTTGTTCTCAGCATCATTTTATTGACTGGGCCTTGATGGTGAGTGAGAATCTCTCGGACACCCTAAATAGGGCCAAGTTCCTGAATGAATTTTACATGTCTTATGTTCTTATATATATTTTAGCTATGATTCAAATTTGGCCTGGACTTCCTAGATTAGAGGAATTCCCAGATGATGTGAACAGCTATGAGTTTTTCCCTTCTCTGCAACTACAAAATAGTTATGTTGATTATCTCACGGTTAATGATGCCTTTACAATGAGATTGTGCAGGGAGCTGCAAGGTTGTCTGGAAAGGATATTTTCTCCTGAAGCCATGGCTTTTATAAGCCAATTTGGATGCTATTTTATTCAGTTCGGAGATTTCTCATATCTTCGTCTTGCAGGTTTCGACGACTTCCCTTTGAAGCTGTCTAGATACCCTATAGACATGATTGTGCTAATCGAAGTAATGAGGCAAGCGCTCCAAGTGAACCTGATTTGTTTAGAGGCAAAGAAGAAAGGCTACGAGTTCCCAATGGCCATTGGAGCTTATAGCTATGCATCTCGATCAAAGGTGAAGAATGTCATTAAAACATTCTCGAAGAAGTTCTCTCTGGCAACATATGACATTCTGAGGCCACAGTATGACCCGGTTGATTATGCCAGAGACATCTTACAGATGAGTCGGGTCAATCACTATGTACCTAATATTTAAGACTATTGGGCCAACTGCAAAGATGATTTGGAGAGCAGGGAAAGACTCTATGCCCGGCTAATTGAACAAATCAAAAATTTCAATGTTAACATTGTGGTGGAAGGGCTAGAAGATGATGGTAATCATCTGTATGATGACACCTACTTTGAGAAAATAAATTCCACCCCTATCAGCTCAGAGCCTATGCTGGACTAGGTAGTAAGTGACTTACAGACTCTAATGGAGGGTATTTACAAAAGAACAGCTCAATGGGTTGAGTGGACTGCAGGCCGTAAAAAGAGGTCAGAGAGGAAGCCTCCCACTCAGCCAACTCTGGCGAAGGCAACTACTGGTGTGGCAACCACTTCCTTAGCAACAATCCCTACCATTGCAAAGTGATCAATTGAACCTTCGGGAGGAGGCTATGAGCATCCTGAGAAACCTTCTCTCTTAGAGAAGACCTATGGAGAGGGTCCTCTTCTAGATGTCGGAGTCACAAAAGAAGCTGACCCGACAAATCAAATTAATTCTGCAGCTGAGCTCTCTAAAGCTACAAACTCCAAACAGCCAATTAGTGTCATTGCTATAGATACTTTGGTTGGGACTTCGTTCCAAGAAACTCCAAAGAGGGCGTCCCCTGTTATAGTTAAAGTTCGAGAGGATAGCCCTAGTACCTCTACAGAATCTGATAAGAGAGGTGGGGAGCAATAGGAGGTTGCTCAGGTTGTGAAATTGATCTCCTCCTCACCTACTTTAGTGATTCCATTCACCTCCCATCCCAAATCTACTCCTCCACTCATTAGGAAGTTGTTCATTGAAGAATTGGTCTCCGCCAGCAAGGTCACTAGCGCAGAGTCATGGATAGAAAACACTCTAGAGCATAAAAGGAAGAGGGTGGAGGAATCAATTCCCAGCAAGGACACTCTGTCATGGGCTTTTCAGCCCAAGGCTACTACAAGCAAGCAGAAGAGTGTAAAGACAATGTCTACCCTGGGTCGTGATCCTGAGACAGGGCACTTCACCATGGAAGTAGCCAAGCCCACCAAAGAAGGCAGACTCAAAGATCTAGCGGCTTCTAACTTTTAGTTATAGTCATTTGATATGGGCTTGGCTCGACACGATACCAAAGTGGATTGGTGGAAGTCCACTAATGTAGTAATAGAGGAAGAGCTGGAAGACCTCAAGACTTCCAAAATTCAGCTCAAGGTGGAAGTAGCTCAGCTGACTGAGTTCATCAGACAGCTCCTGACTCCTATTGCAAGTGCTCCCAGTACCCAAACTTCCTTCGACCCTAGTACTGTTGAGAACCAAGCCATCCTATCTAAGTTGCAAGAGGATCGACATTACAAACACATCAGTAATAGGTGGATCGAGAGGCTCAAATCAGTCTAGTGATCATTGAGCAGCTAGGTAATGTTGTTCTAAGGCTAGAAACAGAGAAGAGCAACATTGAGAAGAATTTACAGACTCTCACTGCAAAGAGAGTGAGATGCCAAGAATGCATAGTCATGTTGCATGTGGCAGTGAAAATGAAGACTAAGGAGGCCCTAAAAGCTAAGATCCTACAGAAGGGTGATGAGCCCTTGATCGAAAGGCTCCAAAGTCTGGAATTCAAAATAGAGATGATCATTCAATCCGAGATAGGACTACAACAAACAGATGTTAAGGTGCAAGAGGAGCAGATTAAAGATTATAAACTCCTCCTAGGAATTCATGTGGAATCACAAACCAACGGAGAAGGTAAAGCAATAGTTGGGGTGGCCAACATGTAGAAGTCATTCACAGATTATCTGCACAAGTTAGCGGAGCAGTCTTTGACTCATTAAGACAAGGTGCTAGAACTCCAGTAATTGAGTGGGTGCATCTTTAGGGCTATGGAAGAATTGAAAGACCGGACAAAAGCAATCAAGACTCTAGCCAAAGAACATTCCAGATGGCTCGTCCATTACACCAATGTCCACGTCAACAGACATGAAGAGCTCATCCAAGTCATCACTGATGTGATCACCTATAGGGCCAAATTAGCTAAGGGGAAGGAGACTGAATCATAAATATATTCTCCCCTTGTGCTATTTTTGGCTAAGTTTTGTAATGGATAAACCTTTGGTTATCATTTCTGGTTGGGAAGTTGAACCGTTTCGGTTACTTCTTTTTGTAACGGTCCAATCTAGAACTCTATATGTATTAATCCAAAAATCAATACAAAGGTCGGCTAAATTTTGGTGTGAAGAATATCATTGTTGCTGAGTCAATTGTGTATGTCTGAATGCCATTTCTTTAACTGTTCCATCACATTTCATTTATCTTTCTATTGAATTTGAACTTCTCTTTTGAGTTGGATTTGTAATCTATATTTGAACCAGAATTTTGTATTAAGATTTGATACAGTTAATTAAGGGGAAAATTAGTTGCTACTCTAAGTTTTGGGAACGTTCTTACGATATAGATTGACTCATATCATTATATTGTTAGCTTTCAGTCTTGCATCTGCATTTTAGCAATCATCCATGCATCACCATCTTTGGGAGTTAATCTGATTGATAACGTCTCAGAATTGGCTAGATTTAGAGTTGTGTTTAATTCACCTGAGCTATTTTCTGTCTAGATTTGGCTTGGTTTACCTCTCCTGCTCTCGGGTTAAGAGCATACCCCTGTTAGATTAGGAAAGATTGAAATTCATTGAACATTATTCATATAAGGGAGCTATACCTTCCAATTAACAGGGAAAATAGGTTCTCGAGTAACTATTTCCCAACTGTTGTATTTAATTATTCTTAAACATTTTTGGGTATTTTAGAGTTACATTCAAAAGAACAATCTTTTTACCAACATGTTTCTACTAAGGTTTCTTTATCAATAATTATTTATTATATATTATAACAATTATCATTATTACATTAACAAAATTCACAAGCTTCATAACAATTTAGATTTTTCTCTCTTTCTTTTGTGATAGGGTGTTTTGATTGCAAATCATCTCTAGAAGTTGTAAGGTTCAATCATCAACTCCAACATGGTATTAGAGCTTTAGATCTATAATTTTTTAATCTTTATTTTTATATTTAATTTTCTAAATTCAAATGGTACACTCTGGAGAAAAATAGACATCACTATTGTGTTTCTAATGCATAAAAACATTAAAATCACCTATAAAATTGTCAAAAATGGAAGTCAAAAAAAATTCTAGATTCGAAGCATAAATTACATAAAATCATATGGATAAATGTACTTTTAGACATTTAAAAATGGCTAATGCATTTTCATCTTGTCATGTCATCACCTTCTAATTTTTTTCTCACTGTGATAATTAAATAATTTTAATTATTTAATTAAGCTAGTATTTTTTTTTCATAATAACTAAACAATTTTTAATTGCTGGTATTGGTATTGACATAATTGATGGTTAAGTTTTGTTGTTGTTCTTTCCATGAAAGTCCAAACCTGTTACGATGTTGTTGAATGTTCCATCAAGGATGAGCTCCCCTATTTATGAACCTGTTGGTTCATAACTTTAGGTTAAAATTATTTACATGATAACAAGAAAAATAATAATGTTAACTATTTAACTATCTCAATTTCGTTGTAGGTTATTTAATATTTTTAATTATTTAATTAACTTACAGATTCACACTTAGTGGTGTTAAAATAATCAATAGTAGAGTGATGAAAATAAACAATAGAAAAAATTTCTAGAGATTTAAACATAAGACAACACAAATTTATAGTGGTTTACCATAAAGGCTATGTTCACTCTCAATAAGGGCAATATATTATTCATGAATTATTTCTCCAATACAATTCTCTAATGTATCAAATACAATAATAATGTATGCTCTTTATAGGAAACATAACAATGTTATTTGGAATGTGAAAAGCCAAGAGTTATTGGAGGGAAACCAGGAGATCGTTGGTTTTCACATTCAAAAATCTCCCACTTGAAATCCAACCATAACACCATGAACAATAATATCCCCTACATCTCCATCCGCAATCTCGCATTTTTTTCAACCTAAGATAAATTATGCAAGACCTTAACTTCTCAAAATTCTACTCAATAACATTTTGAATAAGTAAAAATGAGTCCTTTCAAAATAATAAAATGTTATGATTAAGTAAAAATGGGTCCTTTCAAAATCCATTTTTACTTAATCATAACATTTTGAATAAGTCTTCTCCGAGTGATTATGTAGTTAAAAATTCTATTATCAAAAATATATTCTCTCACATTATGATAGACGTAGCAATTAATTAAGTTTGAACGACAATAGTTTTGCACTCCATAATCACTTTGCAAATGTGGTTCATATAGTATCATGATAGCATACCTTGCTACCAAGCCACCTAGAGAGTGAGCAATGAATGATAAATTTTTAAGTTAAAGTTTATTCTATATTATTGACTTAACTTTTTTAATTAAATGAACACCCATTTGATCAACTCAATCAAAATTCAATGTTGACACATTCTACTCGCTGCAATGGACAATAACTTTGTTAGGAAGCTTCTTTACAAATTGAATATCAACATATGTCTAGTTGCCTACATGTCTAATAATGCTATTCACCAGAATAAAAATTACATCAACAACCCTTCTAGGTGACTCCACAAATTTGAGCATCCAATTAGGACTCACAACCAATGCTATGTCAGATTGTCCAATTACCAAAGATCTGGCTGCAGTAGCAGAGAGCTCATTTGTATCAGATAAAATCCTCTTACCCATTGGAGTGGGGAGGGAGGGGATCCGAGTAAGCCTAACCAAGACTACAAAAGGAGCCTCAACCCTTCAATTAGCAGCCTCATTTCCCACAATAATTACTGGTCTATGTGCCTATTGAAGCATCAAAATAGCAGCCTCAAATATGGTCTATGTCCATATGAAATCACATTCTACTTCAGCTGAGGAACATATCTAACATCCTTTAACAACCAAGTATTTCCATTTTTTTATTTTAACAAAACATCCGCTTTGCCAATAACATCATACAAGTTATTATTACCAAGAAAAACCTTACCGAATTCACTGATTTGCAAGCTTTTGAAAAACCTTTTTCATGGGGTGATATGAAACAATGCTCCTAAATCAAGAACCCTAATATCAGTCAAAATTTCTTCTAAGGTTAAGATAAGAATACTATGTTCTTATTCTACTACATTGGCTTTATTTTCTTTTGATTGCTTATCATCTTTAAATGATTGATAATTATTTTTAATGTGACTTTCTTGTCACATTCTAGTAACCAGATTCTTTACCTCTTGATTTTGACCTTCCTCATGAGTTGTCATGATCACTTAGACTCTTATCTCTTTCTTTCGTTCTTTACCTATGTTCTATATTCAAAGCATGACCATATGTTGGAGTCTCACTAGTGCTCTTCATTTGCATCTCCTCACTTAGGCTTACACCAATAAAATCATCAAATTTCAAACTATTTGAACCTGAAATAGAACTAGTAACTATCATAACTAAGCTATCCCAGTTTTCTAGCAAAGAACATAGAATTATAAGAGCTTAAACCTCTTCATCAAAATTAACATATGAAATTTAACTCAATGGTAATTGTATTAAATTCGTTTAAATGATTTGCAATAGAACTACCTTCAACCATTTTCATATTAAGTAATTGTTTCAATAGAAATACCTTATTTAATGTTGAGGGCTTTTCATACAACTTACCCAACATGATCATCAAATTAGAATGTGTATTTGTCTTGGATATATTAAATGCGACAGAAGAGGATAAGTACAACCAGATAGATCCTAATAATTTTTTATTCAGTATAGGGTGAACCCACAATAGTGGGTTACACTTTTTCGGAGGAAGAAATTCCTCCTAAAATTCGCAAAGCAGGCAGATTTAGAAAGTACTTTCAATAGAAAGACTTTCGATAGAAAGTAGGGACTTTTGATAGAAAGTACTTTCTATCGAAAGTCCTTGAAAATGGCATTTTCACTCAATTAGTTTCAATAGAAAGTATTTTTTATCAAAACTAATTTGTTTTGATCAAAAGTAGTTTCTATTGAAACCCTCTGATTAGGGGCCATTTGCAGAGGCTAACAGAAATCTGCAGTTTTCATGGCTTCAGGGCTCAAGCGCGGTGCTCAAATTGAAGAATAGGGAGACTTCCTTTTGCATCACACAAGTGCTCTGAACAAGCTTTCTAATGAATATAGATTTGACAATTTTTGAATTAATTAGGTCTATGTTTTTTGATGTGCATCGAATGTAGGTTTTTTATCCAATATAAACCTCCAAATTTGACGTTCAATGAAAAATAGTAGAAAAGAGAAAAAAAATTCAAAAATAATAGTGCCCTCCGTCTTCGAGTCTACTTTCTATCAAAAAAAAATTGAATTTCGATAAATACACAACAAGTTATAAGCTATGCAGTCAAGGTATGTCAAAATTACGGTTTACTATACTTCAAACATTCATAAAATATGAAATAATCATGATAATGTCATCAAACCAATTGCATGTCCTCCGTATGGATATTACAAAACCAAATTCAAAAGAAGCGCATTGATATCTATTTTTTTAAAAAAATTATGCTCTATGAAGTCAATGTAACTTTTTGAAAATGACGTTTTCAGCAACATAGAAGTTTTAGTGGGAGAAAAAAAAACCATTCAAATCAATTCAAAAAAAAAAGAAAAAAATATATTTAGAATCTAGACAGAAAATCCTAAAAGACTCTAGTTTACTACATCTTCCAATTTCAAACGGTTTAACAACAATATGCATCTGAATCTAAAAGTTTTTTTCAAAATGTAGACTTCAATATCCGTTTAGGCAAAAAAGTGTAACCCACTATTGTGGGATCACCCTATATCACATTCTTCATTTATCATGATTGATGGTTTCTTTGCTTTACCATTTCATGATCACCGCAATTTTTTCTTATATAAATAGTCTTCCATTTGCATCTTCAATAAATGATAGCTATAGCCAATTTTTCAATCTTTCCTTCATCTATCGATATTGCTCGCACTCAAACTTGAATCTCTTCTGCTAAACACAACCAACTCTAATACCAATTATTAAAATAATCAACTGCAAATTGACAAAAATAAATAATAGAAAAAAGAGATTTAAATTTTAGACATAAGACAACACAAATTTATAGTGGCTCACCATAAAGCCTATGTCCACTCTCAAGTAGGGTAATATATTATTCATCAATTGTTTCTCTATCTACAATTCTCAGATGCATCAAATACAATAACAACATGCTCTTTAAAGAAAAAGATAACAACATTATCTGGAATGTGAAGAGTCAATAGTTATTGGTGAGAAACCAAGTGACCGTTGGGTTTCACATTCAACAAGTGGGTAGGTCTAGGGTATGTGCAAGATCATGGGGGGCCAAACTATGCCCTTAAGTGGCAATGAAAAATCAGCAAAATCAGGGTTAGTCAACTTGACGTGAAAATTTGAACTAGCTATCAACCTAATATCAAAAAGTTGTAAGAATAGAATCTGTAGGAAATTGAATGTAGTTTCTAAACTACTAGGCCTTTCCTGAAAAAAAGTTAATATGATTAGTGAAAAGTATAGATTTCAATGCAGCAGTACAAAAATTTTATGAAAAAAATAAGAAGTAGGTGTATGTCTGACCACCTTAATCATAATCAAATGATAATTTTTTTTATAAGATTTTATATATAAGTAGTAGACTCCTTGCTGGATGTGATGCATATTTTTGTGTAATTTTATGGTAAAAAAATAATTAATTATGAATTATCTGCTACAACATTTTTAGAATAAAAAACTCCCGTGTCTGACCACCTTAACTCATTGAAAACTTTACCAAATTCAAAAAAATAAAAAAATTTCTTATAGTAGGCAAAGCATAGAATGTGACGCATTTTTCAATTTTCAAAAATGTTATACCGTCTGAAAGTTATAGCCATTTTTCAATCAGTATATAAATCAGCACTTTAGAGGTAACTCAATTGGAAAATAACTAATAATT
>MU225809.1:243672-259865 GCA_018584345.1 Thuja plicata | reverse complement strand
AGGGCAGCAATCCCATCATGGTCAAGCCCGTCATCAAATTGGGTGTGCATATCATCACGCCAATGAAGAGCAGCATTATGTTGTTGTGTAAGGGTGTCAATGTTTTCAACAATGGTATTTAGGGTGGAAAGCATAGGAGCTAAGGTAGGTATATTTTTATACGTATTTTTGAAGCCTCGTATAGCATTCAGATTCTCTTGTATCAAATCCTCTAAAGATTGAGGGTTTTGAAGCTGTTCTGGATTGTTTTGGGGATCATTATTTGGCAGGGGAGGGTTATTATCTTCATTGTTGTCAGCCATGCCTAATTAAATAATATACAAACATAAATTTCAAATTGATTTCATATATTATTAAAAAAATCAATACAAAACCCCATTTTTACCAAAAAAACTACATTTAACATGAAAATGAAAAAAATTAGTCCAGACATAGCAAGAATTTACTTACCAGATAAACTGTGGAGTCGAATTTGTTGTTGGAGCAATCAGGTACCTGAAAAAATCATGTATATATGATATATCTAGCCGTTTTCCAAACCTAAAGCATTGAGAGAAATGAGGAAAGCAGCTCGTGGGTTTTTTATTTATGCCACAGGTTTCGAGTACCCAATTTTTTTGGGTACCCAAAATTTTCAGGTACCCAAAAATATCATGTACCCGATTAGGCTTGTGCTTTGGTGTCAGGTTTGCCCAGGTGTACTGACACCCAGGCCTACTAAAAAGTAAACAAGCACTTTCATGCGCTTTTAGACAAGTGAAAAGTGAATTTTTTTCACATCGCCACTTTTTGGCCCCCCATGATCTTGCACATACCCTCTAACTTAAACTTAACATTGAAAGTTAAGTTCACTTTTGAGGTTAGACACTTTTTTGTCTTGCCATTTGTCCACACATGAGGTTAAATACTTTTTCATCTCACTTCATCAAAGGTTTAAGATATTACATCCTTGTCTCAAGGGAGGATATAGATTTTGTTCATCACTCTCTACATGTGCACACATGTGTCATTCATATTTGAAGGTTAGTCATAGTAGGTTTGCACCTTCTCACCTCACACTCGTCTTATATATATTTGGGTGTTCTCATTTGTTAATGCAATGTAGATTTTAGCTTGTGGTTTATTTGATATTTATGATTATTATTTGGCTTATTTCTGGTGTATAACCATTTTAGTGATTGTTTGTGTCTCTTGGATCTTCACTTCTCCAATATGGCATTAGAGTCATAGGAACAGTTCTCGTTGTAATTATTTGTTCTTTCAAATTTTCTTTCAAGCCCTTTAATTTCATCTTCTTGAGTTTGGTAAATTTAAATGTTTTGGAAAAAAAATTGTAAAGTTTTGGAAAAAGATCATTTGCTCTTTTGAATAGCATTGCAATCATTTTTGGTGTCTTGGGCCTATTTGAATGAATTTGGTGCTTTTTGCAGTGATTTGAACCTTCCAATTGCTTATTTTGGATGCAAATATTGATTATTTTCATTAGTCTGTATGTTCTTTTAGTATTTATCGTTTGTTTGTAGATTTTTATTTATTTTTTCACAAATTCCACCTATTTGCAGGCATTACGTGGCAACTTCAGCAAAGGTTTTTGGATTCTCCTCATGGGAATTTTCTTTATTAGCTCACCACCTTTCACCCAATTTTATTGCCCCAATTCCATAGCCCTCCATATATTTGGTTACATATTATTGTTGTCTCAATCTTCTAGAGTTCATTGTCAAATATTATTGTTGGAGTGAGTCAAAGAAGAGACTTATGAGAACTCCAAGAAGTATTTCCTCCCACATGATCCAAAAAATTTAATTTGGTTAGAGTTTTCTTTCTTTCCACCACAAAGAAATCTACCTCAACAAAGAAATCTTCAGGGACTGCTTCAGCTTTAGCCATATAGTGCTCACATAGGCTTCTTCAATCAACAATAATCTCCAACACCTTTTCAAATCTTCAAATTTTGTTGTTGGTTTGTTTGGAAATAAAGGTTTCCTTGTTTCCTTTGTTCATAGTTGTTTCAATAGCCACACATTTGACCTACTCAACTTTTTTTTGTGAGGACATACAAGCCAATATTTGTGGTATTATATTCAATGGTTTGTAGTAGAAGAAGAACTATGCAGGTGTATTTGGAGTCCTTGTCTATTGTTTAATAGGGAGATTGTAATTAGGGCTAATAAAAATGTATAGTGATAGACAATGCACTTCAATATAGTGTAATAAAAATATACAGTGATAGACAATGCACTTCAATATAGTGCAACAATTTGAAAGAAAATAACCATTAAAATGAGATTTGAATCAGTAACCCCATTCATCTCTTCCTGAAGGTATTTGGCCTCTCCTTATACTGATGCCTAAGATGATATTTTCTTATCCTAATTAGATTTTTGATCCTCCTAAAGCTTTGTCTAGTATGTGAATGCATTTATTTGAAATTTTGAAAAAACTGTTAATAATAGACAACAACAATAGACAACTTGGGAAAGTGCCCCATAAGACAAAACTAGTAATAATAGACAACTTGGGAAAGTGCAGCATAAGGCAATGTAACACAGCAATATGTGGAATTATCAACATTATTCTCATAAACCCACGCCAAATGCATGCCTTTGTCTCTGAACATTAAACCATTTAAAAACTGGAAATGACACCTCCATATATTGAATATGGTGCTTCTACATCTGAACATTAAATCCAAACTCTCTAATTGAGTGACTTGTACAAAAAGATGGTATTACAAATACAATCACAATTACTAGTCCAAATTCTTTGTTTGAGTGACTTATACAAAATGAAAAAGATGGTATTACAAATACCAACACACTTATGTCCTCTTTTGTGATATGGATCAAAATATCTTGCAATCATGGAATTCCGTGAACTTTTGCCATGATGGAATTTTCTGAACTTTTGCTTAGTCATTCATATAAAGAGGAAATTAACACAACCCTTGCAGCAATGTTCATTGAATCTGTAAAGTCAATATTTCAAGGGTTAGTCTTTTTTTAAATAGCCTTGACAACTTAATTTGCATCAATAAAGTGACAATTAAAATGTAAGCACACAAGATAAGAGTTTGTAAAGGCCTGGAAAAAAATAGTTTTGGTTCATGTTAGCAAAAAGCTCTCTTGAAAAGAGTTGTTTGCATTTTATGTTCAAAAGGTCACAAGTGAAAGTTTCTCACATAATTCAAGTAGGTACATTCTTTCTTGTTGCTTTAAATTTTTTAGTTGAAGGATAAGAGCTTGTAAAATCCTACGAAAATATTTAGCTTTGATCCATGTTACCAAAAATCTTTGTTTAAAAGAGCTTATTGCATTTCATGTGACTTGTTCAAAAGGTCACAGGAAGAAATTTGTCACTAAATTCAAGTAGATATTTCTTTTGATAAAATGAGTGTATCTTTCTTGTTGGATATGCAATTGAAAGTGTTTTATTTCCTCAAAAGAATTCAAAGAGAACAATTCTTGATATTTGGCTTGATTGAGTGGTGCCTTTGCAAAATGAGGGCATAATTTTTTTAATTTCCACCATGAAGTTTTTTCAAATCTACAATATTTTAAGATAATAAGTTAGTATTAAACTTCAAAAAAAAATTATTTAGCATGTCACCATTTGACGATGTATTCGTTGCTAGATGACATCCAAAGTAGATGAACCTATAAATCTAGTTTTTGCATAACTTTGGTATGGTAGACATCTATAATCTACAAGCTCCATTACGATAAACATCAGTGTGTTTAAGCTTTTTCCTTTAATGATCATGGGGTATGTTACCAAGGAATAGAGACAGAGAAATCACTTTCTTCAGTGAAGGAAAGTTGAGGAGAAAGAGAAATCACTTTCTTCAATGTAGGCAGGTAAAAGAGAAAGAGAAATCACTTTCTTCAACGGATGCAGGTAAAGGAGAAATCAATCTACTGCAAGGCAAAGCACAACCCCACAAAATTAAGCTCGACCTTGATCATGTTGGCTAGACCAAGTATAACCCTATCCATATTATGCATGATCAAGGTCAAACAATGAAGGATCTGGATATTGTTAACTAACTAAAATCAGCTCTTTAACCAAGACTATGACATCATGGGTGGAGAAAATTCCACAAGCCTCAACACATAGTTTGATACTAATTCTCAAAGTTTGCATCCCGAACTTTAGAACTTTAGCGTGTTTGATAAAAAAAAGTTCAACCCAGCTATGTTTATCCAGTTATGTTTATCTATACTATTTCTATCCTTGTTCTTGGAAGTGTTTCAAATACTTTCCTACAGAAGACAGATACTTCAAGGGTGAAGATTTTCCTAAACAAAACTATATTCTCAAGGAAGGAATGCTAACCAACCAGAATGTACAAGGATATCTTGGTAATTCAATAAGATATAGTTTCACACATTTGGGACTATTTTATTTTGAATCGCGACCAAGACCCAGTTCAAAACATTGGTCAGAAATTTAGTTTCAGCTTTAAAAAACAAATATCTCAAATCATATACATTGTGAATAATAGTAGTAGTACCTGAGAGTAGTGCAATAGGAAATAAGTTTGCATACACATCTACCAGGAAAGTTGTAACTACAACATCTGATAAAATTTTCATAACTACTATGGTTCAAGGGATGTTTGTATTTTGTTTGGAAGCTCACATTTTGACTCTGGCAAAGAGGATGCTCCCATTCCTTGTTTTAAATCCTTTAGGAATAAATTTTGATTGAATCATCTCTCTCGCTTGAGAGAGTAGAGTGATTTTCTAGTGCATAATCTTGTACATATTGGGAGATCCTAGATAAAGTTACTAAAGCCAACAGTGATTATAGAAATGTTATAAGCTAATTTAAATAAGAAAAATACAAAGGAAAATAGTAATAGTGTGATGGGTGAATAGAAATAGCAACTGCCTTTCTTGTTCTCAGATTTCCCAAAGGTGTCTGAACCATTGAGGGAGCTTGTGTCCATGTCTTAAGGCTTTGTATTGGAAAAAAATAGAGCAGAGAGGAAACAGAGGAGAAATCAATGAAGGAACAAACAGAGGAGACACAATTGGAGGACTCTATTGATCACTATGATCAGATAAAATCTGATACTCAAACCATTACAACTGCCTCTTTAAATAGGGGTCTTTAGAATGCTCTAGAAGTTTACAGTCATATTCTGGATGGGACTATGGTAGGTTGGACGGTGCTGGAAGTTTCCAGCTTCATTGTGCTGGTAGGCAGTGGTTGGCGGTTTTGGATAGTTCTTGGTCAGTGGGGTTTGACCAATGATTAATTTATTATAATTTATTCCAACATCCCCCATTAATTAATCATCTAATTGTGTAAAATATCCCCCCCATAATTTAGAAAAGATGGGTCCTGGCGCCTTGTTAGGTACCCATTTACAATCACTTATCCAATTCTTCACATTGTTTCCCAAATCACTGTTGGGTTTTCACGGATTACCCCTAACCAATATGCGAGTTTGAAGTACTTTTTTAGTCACCACAAACTTTTCACTCAAGTGGTTTTAGTTCACCACAAACCTCACACATGAAATAAGAAAGTGGTTTAAGGATGACCCCGAACCAAAGTGGTTCTAATGACCACAAATCATCATTAATGGGAAACATCATCTTTCTCTGGGATTTTCTCTTTTATGTACCTACATAAAAGTGATTATTGAGTCCATATAAAATTAAATCTATCTACCGAGATACATGGGTGCCTAGCCGCTGTACTTGCCAATTCTATAGGACTCATTTTCAGATACATGGTTCATCAATAAGTAACCAAAAACTTTTGGGGTGTCAGGTACAATCGATAATGCACCCCTTACAATAACTCAAGTACAATACATTCTTTAACTTCGTGATTGCACACTATTTGAAATTGGCCTTTTTTCAAGAGCCTCCCAAATACTATCAAATACTTCACAAAATGAAAACATTGATTTCTTGAGGGGTATCTTAACAATATTCTTCAACTCTTGAGCACTTTGGAACTAGAACATTCAAACCTAAAACAACAATTTCTAGAGGGGCATCAATCCAACAATATTTTTTTATAAGACCACTTTATGGCAGTGACATAGTCTTCACATTTAGACAAATTCAAAAATTACATATCAAGATTTAAACACAACATACCACAGCTCACACTTTTATAAATTGTTTAGATATTTACAAGAAACTTCTACAACACAGCCCAGGTCTAGCAAAACAAACATTTTGACTTTTCATAGATTTTTAAAATAAATTCTCCTTACCAGAATATTGTAACCTTTGTAATCAATTTTATCCACTTTTCTATCTTTAGATTACACCTTCCAACATTAATCTAGCAACTTTGAGCACCAGCGAAACTCCTTTGCAAAATACATCTTTGGCAGCTACTTTAATGATCTCATTGATAATGTTTCACTCACACAACTACAAAGATAACACAACACTTATAGTGATCTCATTGTCTTTATTAGGCAGTCAACAACTTTCTACTTTGGCAATTTTCTTTTGCTCAGCCAGCTTTGGTGTCTCCTTCCAATCAACAACATCTATCCCATGTGCTTTGCTCTCTTTTCATCTCTGCAAGCAGTAGTCCGTCATTCTATGAATGCTTATTAAAAATATCTCCACCTCCCAAGATTGGCCACACCAAATTTTTCTATCCTCAACACTACTAATCTCTCAACTCCCAGCAAACATCAACTTAGACGAACATTGGCAAACAACAGCTTCAACACTGCCTTCTATGAACTGTCGCTTTACAATTTTCAGGATCTTCAGTATGTCCACCCTTTTGATTTTGTAACATGGGAGCACCTCACATTTATCATATCTTATGCTATGAACTCCATCACAAGAGCACTCATCAAGAGTGACAACACATCATGTTGTAACAGACACTCAAATTCTGATACACCCTTCACCAATTTTTTCTGGCTCACTCTTGGATAATCAACCATCGGCTCTGATACCATATTGGAAAAATATAGAGCAGAGAGAAAACAAATGAGAAATCAATGAAGGAACAAACAGAGGAGACACAATTGGAGGATTCTATTGATCACTATGATCAGATAAAATCTGATACTCATACCATTACAACTGCCTATTTAAATAGAGGTCTTTAGAATGCTCCAAAATTTTATAGTCATATTCTGGATGGGACTGTCCAGTAGGTTGGACGGTGCTGGAAGTTTCCAGCTTCATTGTGCTAGTAGGCAGTGGTCGGTGGTTCTGGATAGTTCTTGGTCAGTGGTGTTTGACCAATGATTAATTTATTATTCCAACACTTTGTTTCTTATGCAATGTGATTATGTTTTGAAGAACAAAAAATGTCAAAAGCGTGACTCTGAGCAATTGTCGGCTCCTCCCCTCTCATACCCCCTTTTAAAATAGCAGTTGCGCGCTGTAAAAATTACTCTAATCATCTCAAGCAATAGAATCTTAGAAAGAGTACTCTTTAAAAATTACCAACCTTGCTGAATTTTCTGAACTAGCCTTGGGCATCAATGAATTTTCTCCATGTTTAGGATCTTGTAAACGAACTGCTGTAGAAAAATCAAAGTGCATCTGTCTAGAAGTTACAACCTGCTATCAGTTAGAGTTTTCAATTATTGATGTATGATTTAAAAATTTTGGGGCTATACAAAAAAATAATGCTAAAATTTTTGGGGCTATACACAAAAATAACGTTAAAATGCTTGCAACCCAAGTGTATAAAGAAAGCAACTAATAAATTTGGGCATATGTAGTTTGTCTCTCCTGTTTCCTGGCGAGTTTTTCTCACAAATGCTAAATTGAAATTCACAAAGTTCAAAACAATTCAACATTCTTGTCACTTGTTGCCTCATTGGGATATTTTTCTCATGACTATTCAGATATATATTTGCATTATAAAGCAAGCGTCATGGACCGAGCGACATTGCACCCCGAGCTCAGAGTGTGGCTCTCTTCTACTTAATTTTCTTTGCAACTCAGCTCCAAATCAGATGATCTCAGTGCGATCCCTTTCACACAACATGGATCTAAACAGTCAAACCGAGCTCGACACAGTCATCGGGCAACATAAGGTGACATCAACATTAATTTTGAAGTTCATTTGAGTGTCTTTTTAGGGGTTATTGGATTTTTTTATGGCCTTCAAGCCGTCAAATTTAACTCCCTGAATAGATGATGTCATCAGAATTTTCAAAAAATTTGGCCCCCTCACGGATTGTAGTTTCAAATCTAGAGGCAATTTTCAAACGCTCATAACTTGGTTATTCTAAGGCCAATTTTGATTGCAATTTTTTTTATTTTGGGTAGAAATTCATGAATTTTCTTGTGGTGGTGTTATTTTCTAGTTTTGGTGGATAGATTTTGTAGAAATTTCAGTTTTCATTGATTGTTCCTGTTCAATCCCCGATTTTGCAACTTCAAAGGCTTTGTTCGGGCTCATAAAGACACATTTTCAAGTGCTTTTTTTTCAAGTGCATAATTTTAAAAAAAAAACCATATTTGCTATCAGATTATAGTCTTATTTGGACGAAAATATTACTTTCAGAATTTGGTCTCTTTTGGCCTATTTTGGTACTTGTAATCAATTGGATCATTTAGTGATCTTGTGTCCTAATTGTGTGAGTTTTCTATTGCTTCATATTTTATGTTGTATTTATCAAAATCAGAATTTCACTTTGGCCAATTTTAGCAAGTGGCAATTGTATATGCACTACATATAAAGTGCCAAAATCATCTCTTTTGGGGGGGTTCCTTGATTCATTGCATTTTATTATTATTATTATTATTATTATTATTATTATTATTTGGGGGGGGTGGGGTGCAATGATTTGTTGATCTCATTATTTCATGTGAGAAGTGCATCATGGCCAAAATCATGGAATATACAATCCGTCCTGCAGTTGTGCATTTAACTAGGAATAATTATAAGTCATGGGCAAAAGGTATCATCACATATTGTAGATGGTTGAATATTTTGCCTCATCTTTATGGACTCATTCCTATGCCAACTTCTGAGTGGAAACAAATAGCTTGGTGTGAAAAGAATAGAGATATCATAGGATTGATAGACTACATCATCTCTACATTTCCTAAAGTCCAATCCAAGCTTGAGGATATTACATGCCCACGTACATGTTGGACCATTGTTTGGGATAATTTTGGAGATTACTCCATCCATCCATGCATATTATTTTTTCATCTCTCTTTTTGGGGGAGGGTTTTACCATGAGGTTTTCCCTCTTTCTCCACGTTATGAGAGATTGCATTACATGTCTTTTACACTTGCATATTGTACATGGGTACCTAACATGGCCTAGTAGCCAGGACCCATCTTACATTGTCATCTAGCATTGTGATTTTAAGTGCATTCCCCTAAGTTGCACTTAAGGTGGGGTGTTGGTGTAATTAAATATTACTAATTACACTTTACTTAAGCTTACTTAATTTGGATAATTCATTTCATATTAGTTTGCATTTGAGACACTAGGAGTTTTCATTTCATTTTAGCACATGGTGTAAGATAAATTCCACTTTAGATGGTGATAATTTTTATCTTACGTGTGAGATCCACCTTTAGTGCTCTTATCACATTATCATCATCTCGTTGTTGAACATGTTTGCACATACTTCATTATACAATAGAGGATGATCCACCTTTGGTGGACATGTGATTCCACCTTGTGTGGTTGATAGGCTATCACTTGCATATCTCCTAGTTATCATGTATTGCCTATATATTCAGTCACATCTACTTTGTACTTAATCAATTGAGCATTCATTATTATTGATCAATACCGAATCAATCATTTGATCATCATCTTGTCTCACTTATTTGTGTTATCTATTATACTTCTAGATCTTGGCATTACCTTGGGCAAATTCTTACAAATAGTCTAGCAGTGTTTATCATGATATAGATGACCATCAAACAGAACAAAAATGAGCTAGTCACCAATTTAATCAAGAAAGGGCAAAAGAGGGAGTATTGAAAGTTTTTATAAATTAAAAAGTGGAAGAAGAATTTTCAATAAATCATTTTATTCATGCTAATGACTATAATGTTTTGCGAAGTTTAGTGCGATAAAATCTACGTTTCCAGTATAGGGTCAATGACTGAGATATGTGGGAGGAGTTCAAAGGATCAGTTTTGACAGAGTGACACAAACAAAAGATCAACTCATGAAATGCAGGAAACACACAAACTAAAATTTTAGACACATTTCCATTGCAAAGCAAAATTGCCGAGTAAAACCAAATTCCTTAACCACTAAATAACAGGGTTGATCTCAATCAAGGTATCATGAAATTCAAAATATAAATAGGCAGAGGATTTTTATTTCCTAAAATCATTGTGCTAATTCCCTTAGTTTCCAATTTCTGGAAAATAAAAATAGGTTAAGATTCAAGCAACTTACCTGGCTAAAAAGCGATTATTAGTATGCCTTAGACGCCTAGATTTTCCCCTTTCCTGAATCTCCCACAATCCTTCTATTCCTCTCCGTTTGTTTTTAATTTTTCTCTTCTTTCCTTTTTAATCAAATTCGTCCAACGCCCATATTTATTTTTCCGCCTTCCTCCAATAAATAGGTATGGAGAGATTTTAATCTGCATGGGTATGCAGATTCTTTTTATTTAAATTAGTATGGCTACAATAAATGGGTATGGGGAGTTTTTTAATAGACATGGGTAGCTTGACTCTCCATCTCTATTTTCTATTTTTGATAAGATATATATAAATGCGATTTGATTTTTCTTGATAAATAGTTTTTTTTTTAAAAGATAAAAGAATGTTATTGACAAATGTACTCTAGTTGGGGTGTGTGTGTGTGTGTGTGTGTGTGTGTGTGTATAACAAATTGTAATTAAAATTATATCAATTTCTAAAAAGAATACTTTTTAGACTAGTAAAACACTCAACATTTTTATCTCTCACGGAGTTGGAAATAAAAATTGTTTAAATAATAAATTATTTAATTACCCCTACCTATCACAACCTTGCATATGAAAATACCACACCTCTATATCCAAATATTCTAATACATGTACATGTGCACACACATATATTGGAATGCAAACTTGGAGGCAAGGTGAGAAATTCATTAAAACAGACATAATTATTTATCTAAGTGAGTGTATGAGTGCTATATTCTATCATTTCTACCACTACTAGAGTGCTAACCTCTTCTACCTAGGCCTCATTCTCACCTTCAAAACCTCTCCAAAACTTCTCACACTCAAGTTTTCATCAGTACGGGTTAGTACCAAAATCCATAATCAATAATTAAATAACATCATTAATCCATTTCATTCTATGATCAACCATTCATAATACATATAATTGCGATGCGTAAGAACATAATCAAAGTTACAACTATAACATGTAATATTCATAAAACATGATAATCAAATGTCTAACCATCCACAAACACAATAATAAAATGCCTAACATAAGTCAAAGTTTCTGACTAGACCAAACATAGTCAACAAAAGTCAATAAAATCTAAACATCTCTAAAAACTAGGCAACTATAAATTGAGACGTGACGTTGGGAGTTGGCCCCTCTTCTCAAATGACTTAATTGTTGCAGAGGAGTCCAAATTTTGTCTTTTGTGCTCATTTGTGGTCGGGGTTGTTGAATGATGCTTATCTCGCCCTTTGTTTTGTACTGCTATATCTACACGTGTGACATTTTTTTTTGGAGTTGTTTACTCTTTGTGTTGGGTGGGGTTGGTTTCACTGGTGAAGTTTTTTGGCCCAAATGGATAAATTATTTAGATCTCATCTTTTCTCTATTTGATACTTTATTGTAAATCTTTGATCATACTTTAATATAGAACTTATATTTACCAATCCAAAAAATAGGTTGCCCCACAGATTTAGAAACAAATAGGGTGATTGACTAATATTTTTTATGCTTTGTAACACCAACATATTTTAACTAACATATTTCAATCAATCACATTTGAATGACACAAATAATTGTAGAAGAGGGGAACAAGTCATTTGTTAAAAAAATTATTCATATAAGCTTTAAAGTGATGTAATGTCATAGCTAACCTTGTGTGACAAGCATGAGATAAGATGACATAATAAAAAAAATAGATGTAAGAGAAAGGTAATAAGGTGCCACTAATATATTCACCATAAAAAAAAATGATAAAAGCCAAAATTCTAGATAAAAAGCATGTAAACATATGTCACATAAGATGGAAACATGTAAAAAAAAATTATGTAAAAAATGTCTCATAATTATCATTAAAAAAAAGACAAATGACATAAAAGATGCCCCTCAAGTATAGAGAAATTAAAAGAAAGGTAATAAAGTGTCACAAATATTTCACCAATATGAAGACAATGAAAAAGTGATAAGAGTCCAAATTGTAGTTAAAAAGCATGTAAGCATATGTGAGCTAAGGTGTACATATATTTTTAAAAAAAATGTTGTGTAAAAAAATATCTTATAATTTTCAAGAAGAAGACAAATGGCATAAAAGATGCCCTTCAAATATATAGACATCACAATCATAAATAAATATAAAATATAAGAGAACGACAAATTAAAAGACACTAGACAACACTCTAGACATAATTTAAAAATTTATAGATTTCCAGGAGTCATATGATTTGACCTTTGATGTAACTATTATTCTTTAGATTTTGCTTATTCTGAAAAAAGTTTCGAGCAGGAGAGAAACCTCTGATTTGCATTCATTGAATGTCTATGATGTTAATTACAAGTTTCTCAAAATTAAAAAAGCAAATTTGAACTTGTGTTCCTCTTTATAATAGCTAAGACAACTTTATAGATAAAAAATCCTCCATAAAAAAAATGGTACAAACTTCAGACTTACAATCAATGTGTACATAAGAAAAACCATGGATCTAACCCTCTCCTTTCCATAATACAAACCAAACATTTAAGACCATTGTTTATGATGAACTTCAAATGTTTGGAGGGGGTCGTTTCCAATTTTCCCTGACTAGAATGGAAATGGATGAACGTAGCCTCGATCTCTTGTTACGGTGACTACAAATCCTCATGTTTTGGTAGATTGTAATTGAAACCAAGTGGCGGCGGAGGGTGCTCTATCGTGGGCATCTGAGGCGGCAAGGGAGGAAGCGACACATCCTTGTTCAAAATCTGCACCACATGTCGCATGCAAGGGCGCCGCTCAGGCAACACATGCAAGCACAACAACCCCAATTTCAACACCAACTCCATCTCTTCTGCATTGTGTCCACCAGCACACAACAATCTGGGGTCAGCGGCCAACAAAACCTCCCCACGCACCTGAAAACTCCAGACCCACTCCACCAAAACCATCTCTTCCTCGCACCGACATGGCTCCACAGGGCGACGCCCACACACAGTCTCTAACAACAAAGAACCGAAGCTGTACACGTCAGAGCTTGCAGTGGGCTTTCCCGTACGCATCACCTCCGGTGCAACGTAGCCCAATGTACCCACTGCTCTGGTCGTCTGAGGGTTTTTGCCGTGGTCGTAGAGGCGAGCTAGGCCGAAGTCCCCAAGGCGGGCGTTGAGCTTTCCATCCAAGAGAACGTTGCTCGCCTTCACATCCCTGTGTATGACCTGCTGCTCCCACTCCTCGTGCAGATAAAGCAATGCCGCCGCCACACCCTTCAGAATGGAATACCTCTGCTCCCACCTCAACCCGCTGTCATAGAACAGCTTCTTGTCCAGGCTTGCATTGGGCATGTAGTCGTACACCAACAACAGCTCCGATTTCCTCTGGTGGCGGCAGTAGCCCTGCAACCTCATCAAGTTGCGATGGCGGAGGCGGCCGATTGTCACTATCTCTGCTAGGAATTCTCTTACTCCTTGCCTTGAGTCCTGTGACACTCGCTTCACTGCCACCTCTTGCCCGTCATTTAGCACGCCCCTGATGTAACATTGCACCAATTTGGAATAAATCAAAAACTTAAAAATTCAAGTTTTATGCCAAAAACGTGAGATAACATGCACAATTGCCTTTCTTTTCGAAATCTATAGGTGAAAATCCCAAGCTCGCCCTTCAAAATCCTTCTCTTGAGCAGAGAATCAATGGAGTAGCCAAAAAAAAATATGTGGTATGAGTGAATTACCTGTACACTTTGCCGAAACCCCCGGATCCCAAGAGCTCCTTGAAATTCTTGGTAGCGTCCTTGAGCTCACTGTACGTGAACTTCCTGGGCCCGCACTCCACCCATTGATCGAACCTCCTTAATCTCCTCCTCATGAACAACGACAACACCACCACACAAACCACCATTGCAAAACCCACAGACGAAACGGCAATTATCAGTCGCGTAGCCCATTTTTCACCGGTTCCAACATTCGACAAATCTAACTCAGCCGCCGCAGTGCCGTTTGTGGCAAAACTCCAGCCCAGAATCAAGTGAGCACTGGACAGCAGCCCAGTGGACGCAGCAAAACCGACATAAACATCATCCTGTACGACGTCTCTGAGATCAATGGCGGCGGACAAAAGGGGGCGGCTGGGCTTTCCGGCGCCGGCAAGGGCAACGAAAACACGGACTCTGTGACTCGAACCTGCGTCGCGGACATCAATCCAGGCCTGGATGTTTCTCCCACTCTTGAGGTCCATTCCAGGGTCTGCGGAATCAGCGGAAACGAGCGTATTGAGGTCGATTCCGACGTGGTTGCCGTTTGATTCCTTGAACGGAGATAAGTTCTCGACGGTGTCGAATTCCACGGCGAATAAATGATTGGATTTGTTGCCAATGGTGGAGGCGTTCAGTAAGCCCAGGTATTCTCTCGGAAAAGCGCCCGGCAGGTCGGGAAACGGCGTCACGGCGAAGGCGAAGCCATGGCCGCCCCTGTCTGGATATTCCGGCCGGATGGAGAAAACAAAGGTCGTGCTGAACGAAAAGCTCTGGTTTTGGGTTTTCAGGTGAATTGGGGCCGGATGGAATGCGTGGCCTACCACAATTTGGGTTTTGTTTGTGATCTGCAGGACTCCCGATTTCAGAACTCTGGCTGATCCGCCCAGCTTTAACGTGCTGTTGCGGAAGCCATTGTAGACGAACGCACTGCCTTCGGTGAGAATCAGCAGGGACAGAATTATGAGGCTCCGGGTAAAACTCATACCTTTGTTTTCCTTGAGGGAAACGAGGGTTTTTTTTTCTGTTGGAATTTGGACTGAATGACTGAATGCTCTCTTGTTTCAAAGCCCATTTTAAGAGAAGTGTGATAATTGTGTTCCGCGTTTTTCAAAAGAGTGCACAGTTGATTGGTTTGAAACGTTTCACGTTTTTAATAAATTTCACGGTTTGTAAATAAAAAAAAATCAAGGAGTGGCTATCGCTTTCCAGTCTTACACTGAGAGGATGAGATTGAAGCAACTAGAGTTACAGGATGAGATTGAAGCAACTAGAGTTACGCGGATGGGACTAGAGTTTTGCCTACATCGATAAAATTGTTCGTATTTCATATGTGGTCCACTTAGGAAAAGTTTTCATGGTGAAAAGTTTGGTAAATTCAATTTGTTATTGTCCATAGTTCTAAAGTTTTAATGGTGAAAAGTTTGGCAAATTCAATTTATTATTAGTTCATGCCGTTAGGCACGATACTATAGTATCCATTGGACGTCATTATAATTATTTTTATTTTTTTGACCAATCAAATATATGAATTTATGATAAGCATATCTTTTTCCTAATGTTTTCATTTTATTTTTTTTTATCAGTAAACGGCCGAGGCCTTGATTTTATTATATTAATTTTTCATAAATTTACATTTTTTCCTCCGTTCGTGCGGGCACTGGTAGGAAAGAACGGAGAAGAAAACCTCCAGTCTGGCCCGGGACATTAGTCCAGAAAATATAATCAAGTACAGAATTCCTACAAGCGTAGGTTTACAAACTCCCTTTGATGGAGATGAGAAGGGCATTCCCTTTCTAATACAAGTTAATGGAGGCATACCTCCATGATTCAAAACTTTGATTACATCGCTCTAATATATCGAGCTGATGGTCATACCCATCTTTTACAGTACATAAAAACTGATCATTGTTTTGTATTCTAATTCCTTATCTTTTTGAAAATAATGTATCTTGTTTTTCTTTCAGCTGTCTTTTTGTGTGGTCATGCCATTGCTTTCTCTTGCCATTGCCTTTTATGTCTTGCCCTCACATTGATGTGTTCTCAAGCCTTCTGGTGTTTGTTTCTGCTTTTATGAGCTGTTATACTTTCCCTGTAAAC
>MU225809.1:228381-242439 GCA_018584345.1 Thuja plicata | reverse complement strand
TATACTCACAAATGTATCTGCACTTGTTTGCCTTTAAATTCGTATATAATTATTTGCTTCTAGACTTGATTTCCTATTTTGAAATCACTTTTCTTCACCTTCCGTGTTCTTCTCTCACCCATACATCCTAATGTTTTCATTTTTTATTGAAATTTCAAAGTTTTTAAAAATGGTTTTGCCCATTTCCTCATTGGTGTGTACAATGAAGAGTCAGTGTGCCAAATTTTTTAGTACTGAATGGAAATATTTTTTTGTGCAACCTTGGTCTACTCTTTGTGAATGGAAATGTTTTTAGTAGGTAGACTTATTTTTTTGCTTTTTGATAGGTTGAAATGACCATTCTACCAGAAAATCCAGCAAAATCTGGATGCCTCTGGACTAAAATTTATGTTTGATTTGTTCTTCTAACTGGTGACAGCTGAATTTGTGGATAAATGCACTTTAAGGCTATGTAACTTTTTGACAACGAATTGGCTACAATAGTGAAATAGCTTTGCAGAAATTTAATTATTTTGAATTTTGTAGTGTTTGTATTCGTGGGCTAATTTATATCACACAATTTGTGATAGGACAAGGGTTTGTCTGATAAGACAATGGTAGAAAAAGTATTATTGTTGTATTGTGGTGAAATCAGACAATATTAATTGCCACTTGCATCAACAGTGGAAATGAGTACCAATAATGGACGAAATCTGTCCTAAAAATTTGCTTGTTACATCATTCTGACAGTTCCAGCGTAGATTGGGAGATATTTTTCAGCTTCGGCAATGTTTATGGTCCACATGAAATGCATCATTTTTTAAAGAACAAAGGCAATAAATGAAGGTCAGAAATTAGATTTTTTAATTTAATAGCAGTCTACAATTTGGAACGTTCATCTCTAGTATTTGTTCATCCATTTTATAGGTCATTTGGTCGGCGAAGTTGCAAAGAAGTTTTTCTGAGTTTTAGGTTCTTGCCAAAAATTGAGTTAATGATCTCATTCACATCAAATTGTTTCTGTTTTCTCATACATTTATACTTTTGAAGATTCCTAAAATAGTCTGCAAAAAATTGTGTAGATGTAGATTGTTAAATCCTCTAGATTACCTACTCTTTGTTATTGGAAAACCGTTTAATGTCAATGTTTTCCGAGTGTGTTTTCACAGCAATGATCCATAGGTAGAATTTGTATTTTTCCTTATGATGCAATTCACGTAGATTGTTTTTATTTGTGCTTCATAAAGATTTCCCATTTTATATCGAAGGACCTTTGTTAACTTGGCCCCAATGGCATTCATCAATATTAAGATCTCTTTGTACAAGTAGATACTTCATTTTTAACATCCATAAGTTGAAGTGTTGACCAACAAACTATTATTTATGCCTCCCGCTAAAGGTAAAATCTCTCCAATACTTGATGCAACACCACAAAATCTGAGGAAGAGCACTCCAATAAGCTAAAATCCCACAGCTCAGTTTCCTCAACTTGGCAACAGTTCTCCATGTTGCAATGAAGCTTTGATACCCAGTGCAATGAGAGAACTGTTGTAAAGATGAAGAACCTACACCTACAGTAGAAGATAGAAAACAAAGACAAAGAAAAGACATGCGTGCAAGAACAAAAATAGAAAAATTCATAAGTAAAATTCATAATTTAAGGATCATCTCTCTTCCTCCTTGTTTATATAGAATAAATATTAGAGAATAGACATTTCCATTTTACATAAGTGTGTGCATGGAAAATTCCCTAGTTTATAATTAGTTATGCATGCACCATGCAAGCAGTGCATGCTTTTACAACAACTACTAATTCTCGTCAGTTGCCACAAAATTAACTGACACAGTAGGTTCGACTTAGGAGATAGTTTTAAAGACTGTGAAAATATTTTACACTAGGTAACAATACTTCACTGCAACATTTTACTCTTCTTGTCTTTACTTTGACATTTTGTGAAAAAATCAACCGATAATGTACAAACTATCTCTTAATTTCCCCTATCCACAAAAGCCAAGAAATAGATTTACCTGGTGTTAGGGAAATTAGGAGATAGTTTTAAAGATCGTGAAAATGTTTTACACCAGGTAAAAATACTTCACTGCAACATTTTACTCTTCTTGTTTTTACTTTGACATTTTGCAAAAAAAAATCAACCAACCGCATTAAAGGTAACCATACTTTGTTCAAAAATCTTTCAAACGTAGGCAGAAAGAGCTTCATTTCAAACTACATGACCATTCTATTTTTGAAGACTTCTTGTTTACACAATAGAAAGGACACTGATAAATTTTATGGAAAATTGTTTTACAAATACTGTTAAAGCTTCCATCGTTGAACACATAGGAAATATGTACGAAACTACTGAGAAAAATCATTGAATCTTACTTGACACCTGTTGTATGTATTTGCAAGAATGTTTTTAAGACATTCAACAAATCCATCTTGTTCATCCCTGCAACAATGGCATTTGATGAGATACCATATCTTTGTGGCATTCTGCAGTTTGAAAAGATGCCTTGTTCTAAAGCTCCCATATTCACATAGGCAGCAAGGATGTTGGGAAACGTTGTAATTTTTAGCTCTGCAGCTGTGGATTGCAATAGCTTGAAATTTTTTAAAGCCTTAAGGTTCTTTGCTAACTCTAACAGTCATAGCATCCCATGTGACCTATGTCAAGGACACCATTCAAGGGGTGGGCCAGGATATTGGAGGCAGATGTGCTGGCAATGGTTGTCGAACTCGCTTCACAGTCGCCAAGGGCATTTGCTTGAAAGTTTCTAAAGCATTTTCAAAATTCATTTGGGTGTATTGTTGTCACGAAACTCCATGCTTAGCAAAGATTGTACTCCATGCTTAGCAGAGACTGCATTTATTTCTATCAGAGCATAAGTAACTATATTCCCTGTTTCAAAGCCTTTGATTTGTCACTAGCAGGAGGATGTTGTCACAATTTAGGGAAGACGACACTAAGCTTGCAAATGGCACTTGACATTAAGTTTCTAAATCCTAGAAATTCATTCAATGCACACCCCATGATCATAATGATCCAGGAGCTCACATCATTTAGAATTAGTTTGTAAAACAATCAGAATGTCATGGATTTGCTTCACATTTTGTACCCATTCCCATTTTACATAGTCAAATAACTCTAAATCCTTCCACCCATATACTCTCGTGATTCTGTGTACCATCTTAGAGAAATCTAAACAGAGGATTTGAAGATGTTTAAAGACTTTGGAATCTACTTTTTTTTTTGGGCCAGATGTCTTCTTCAAAGTACATTACAAGGCTTGTATGCATGAAAACAAATGTTGAAGCCAAGGTGACACAAGTGTGCTCCATGAAAACAGTACAAGCATTCAACAAGCCATGTATAAAAGTAAATTTCAACTGTAGTTTTTTTTTTTTTGCCTTTCTGTACAAGAATAAATTTAACTATTACCCTGGTAAACTCGCATTCAAAAATTAAACCACGTATATATAGGATATGGAATACATACATTATATATGCATTTCATTGTACACAAGATTGTAAAAGGTAAAACTTATTTTAAATATTATTAAGAATATCAGCGGATAAAATGTCTATAATAATATTAGATTGATTTTAAATTATTTTGATTGATATATATTTTTAATTCATTTTGAAAATGTTTCTATGATCTAGTATAAGTTAATATTATAGATTAATTATCTTTTATTTTTAATTTAATTTTATTTTATGAATATATTTTAGATATAAATAATTAATCATTTAAAATTAAGGAACTGTGAGTTGCCCTTACCTATTCACTTTCCATTTGCAACCATTTTAACTGTCTTTAAATAGTTATAGCAGTTTTCAGATTAGATTCTGGATTAGAGTGTGTGAATTTCTTTTGTATCAACATTTCAGTTGTTAGACCTCTCTTCACAACTAACCCTTGATCAATAAAAATGTGTGTTGCCCCACTATCAATCAATACAATAATTTTTTGCCTTGCAAACACTCCATGAACTCTGAAAGGATGGTATCTTGGTGCTCCTGAAAGTGAGCTAGTGAACCTTCTTTTGTAACCTCCTTTTCTTCAACTGCATGCTCTAAATCCTCTATATCATGGAATTCTTTGTTGCCCTATGAACCTGGACCTTAATCTGACACCACTTTGGTATATTTGACTTGTCCTTTACCCAAACACCTATGCCCAAGGGCCCATGGTTCTCTACAAGAAAAACATTTTTTCTTCCTTCTAAGCTCATACCTTACCTCCTCATCTAAAAAGGGTAGAAGTCAAATAATCACAATTGGCTATTGCATAAAGAAGTGTTCTAGAAAGCACAAAAAACTTATTTCTGACCATTCTAAGATTCTTAGTTTCATCCTGAATTTAGAGGTGAATATTAGGCTACAAGTTCATCCCTGAAGATCCCCTGGTCTTACTGAATACCTCTTGCTTTATCTCCAACGTAAGCTCCAAGAACTCTTTCCCAATTTTCTTCACACTATCTATCAGTAAATGGGAGATACAATGGTACTGCAATAATCCAAATGCACAAAAAAGTGAATGGAAAAAAATCCAACAGTGTTCAAGAATATCAAACACAACAAAATTTATTTCCAGAGAGGATTTTAGCGAACGTATAGTTGTCGCAGGAAATGGAAGACCTAAGAAATCGCAGTATGTTGTAGATTACACATTTTATTTTTCTCTTGATAATATCAGTCATGCATGTATGCTACATTTCCCTGGTGGAAATAAATATTAGACTGTCTATAAAAAATTGCTTACTTTTGTAAGGTTGTAATTGAATAAGTAGAAAGTAAGGTTGTAATTGAATAAGTAGTAATGGTGATTATTAAATAAGTACGTGGAAATAAATATTAGATTGTCCAAAAAATTTGCTTCCTTTTGTAAGCGTCAAGTTTAATTACTGGTACTGCTAATTGTAGTGGAAACAATTATTCTAGTCTTGCATTATCAATATGTGCATGAATTAAGAAAGAGTTAAACGGCTAATTATTTACAATTAGTGGATGGAAGTGAATGTTTGTTCAATTTTATTTCTCAATTTGACAAGCACTATTTTTAGCAATCCTTTGAGTGTTATGGCATTTGTCTGAAAGTTAAATGGAAAGTTATATTTCAACAAAATTTTGAGAGTGATGACAATGTTTGAATTTGTTGTCCTCATTTTAGTTAGCAAATCTTAAGGTATTTTTACTTTTAGTAGAATTATTGATAGAAATTTTTGGACTTTTTCATATAAAGGTTCAACACACATAGCCTTGGTAAGACAACTTTTGGAGTAAGATCATCAAGAAATTGAAGTCATTATTCAAATAACAAGTTTACGGTAAGCCTACAAAATTTTCTTGGAGAATCAGTTTACAGTTGTATTTTCATGTTTTGTTTACATGGTATGTAGTACAAATTATTTGATTAGGAAAAAAATTAAATTACTATAAAATGGTAGTTCAAGTAATCTATGAAAAACAAATCAATGTTTACACTCTTCTTTAGTTAAAGTCATATTTCTTCGAAAATAGTAATTTTTATCGTAGGAGTGGATGTTTATGTTCGCAAGTTTTAGGTCTACAAAATTTAATTTAAAAATTATGTGGAAAAATGACCAAATTCATAGAAGAACCATAACAACTTTACAATTTTAATTTGTTTGCATTTCATAAATGATTTTTCAAGTCTGTATTATGGGGGTATTTGAAATGATTCACAGCATCCTCAACGCAAATAAATTTATTTAAATTTATCGTGCCCTCATAATCTAAATCTTCAATGAACTATATGGCATATTTTGAAATCTCAAAATGAAGGAACAAATAAACATTGAAAGGCGTGAATGAGACTGTCCAATCATAGGTCCCATCAATACTACCACATTGCGACATGTATTTAACATTCATTTTTCAAATGTTCAACAATCAATAAAATCGATAATAGGTGAAAGCTATTTGGAAAATGATTCTACGATAATTTTCTATGCAAACATTGTGTCTTGATTCTTATCTAACTTCGTGGACTTCTTAGAAAACTCTGAGCTTGTGTTGCATTTTGCTAATGCATATGTACAACATTACTTCAAACCTCCAGGCTACTACAAGGAAGTTATTGGTGCATGTTGCAGGAAAAGGTAATGCTTTTCTAGGGGGTATTCTCTCATGAATCAGTTGAACAATGTGAAGCTTTTTCTTGTTTATCTAGTGCTCTCAAACTAGCACTTTCTAGTAATTGTAAACTTGTACTTACACATGCCTTGGATGCTCATCATGTTCATCTAGGAGAGCAAATTTCAAAAAGAGTATCAGAATTCTACAACTCACTAATGTGCCTACAAATGCATGTGCCTCCTTGCATTGATGATATAGGTATTGCAAGCACATCTTCCTTGCCACTAGTTTGTCCCACAGACCATGACAATTGTAACAAAACTTCATCTCAATCATCTCCGCAATATTGACAATCTTTTGCATTTGTCTTAATCATTTTAATTCAACACAATTGCCATGCTTCTATGTATATTCCTCTACTGATATATTGATAACTTTAGTTGTAAAAAGACTATAGTAGTTGAATATGTAGCCTGTATGCAACCAAAAACTATATGGATTATTATAGAATGTTGTGGAATTTGTTTGTTGAAAACCTGAATTCGAGGAATCTTATACAAATATAATTATTATACCATTTGTTAACAATAATAAACACTTTGAATACAACTGATGCAGGTTGGAAAAGAACTATACACAAAAACTACTATTACATTTTGTAGTTGCGAAACCAATATAGTACTGCATCTTCAAAAAGGATGGCTCCTTGTATGATGACAATATGGTGTTTGGTGCAGTAGTCCTACTAATAGAAATGTGTGTTGTTTTGTTGCTTCTTGTGATGGTCAAAGACACCCCCCATTTTGTCATGTTGTTGACATGCAATGTAGTACTGTTTTATGTATTTTTATTCATAATTGAATAAAACATGTTCTTCTTCCATCACAGTGATGTGAGCATTGCACAAAAGAACTGATTGCCTTACAATTTGCTATAGCCTATATATGCAAACATTTTTAGTTGTTCAATTACTATGGTTAGCATCTAGTTTGAGGCCAACATAGTAAACGTATTACCTTTGTATATTGTAAACTGTTTCTTTAAATTGTTGATTTCGTCTATAGAGTCGAATACGAGAATGAGTAGATTGTCAAAGAATTCAACTTTAGAAACATGCAGTGCCAACAACTGCAATCATGAAAAAATATTGTTGTTTAAAAATAAATCAAGGAAGCATTCGAAGCATAGCCAATATAAAGGTGTCAGAAGACGTCCATTGGGTCGCTACACTGCAGAGATAAGAGATCCAAAAACTAAAAGTCGCCAGTGGCAAGGTACATTTGAAACAACTGAGGAGGTCACCATTGCATATGGAAAAGGTTGCATTGTCTATGAAAGCAATAAGAGGACAACCAAATTTTGATTCTGATAGTTTGGAAACATATAATAGTATCGAAGAAAAAGCAATGTCATCTCTATCGATAGACTCGACTTCCATGGTACAAACAACTCAACAAAGTATGAGAAGTCCAAATTCTGGTTCATGGTTTGACCTCCCTACTGGTTTGCAAGTACAATCTTCATTAGTAGAAAGTGATGCTTTCAATATAACTCCTAATATACAAAGTGATTCTATCCCACCACAAAGCTTTGAGGATGAATTAGTAGGAAAAAATACCTGTAAGGAAATAACAGAAGAAGTAATAGCAAATTATCTTGATCATCTTCAAAGTAATACTAATATGTTATATACTTTTCCTAACCAAGGTTTATTAGAAATCATAGTTCACAGGTACTTACCAGTGCCAGATATCAATAATGGCAAGAAAGATGGTTGTAACCATGACAATTATGGTATTTATTTTCGAAGAACTCAAAATGTTTCAACTGTTTCATATAATTGCAACATTGATGGATCAAATTTATTGGGATCAACTATGCACAGTTTGAAAAATGCACCCTCCAACTATCATAGGTGCATGAATGCATTGGTATGCCTTGAAACCAGATGTACTTCTTATTCTTCATCTTTTGCAAAAGAGAAGTCTGAGAAAACTTAAACCACATGAATAGATGATTGTATATACTTATCTTCTATGAATGCACATTTTTTTTATTCACTTGTTAATAGCCTCTTGACAATCATTTGTAGGGATCAGACACATCATGGAACCTTCTAAAAATCCTTGTGTGTCACACTACAAATCAGAGGTTACATCAATACACAGGGCTTCAAATGACTCCATTGTACATGTAGACAATGTGCTTCATGGCACACAATGTAATAACGATGCTCTAGTTAGGAACATATACAACAACAATTTCTCCTTAACCCATAAATGTCAAAGAGTGGGCCCTGGAGAACAAATACATTGTGACATATGTATAGAACTTCTAGTTGAAGTTAGGAAATTGAAGAGAAAGTTACTGGAAGTTGAAGAAAGAATCAATGTTATCAAAGACCCCACCTTCAAGTTTTATACTGCCTATGAGCGTCCACTTTAAAGTGGATTTAAACATATTGTGATTTTTCAATTTTCATCAGAATAGGGAGGCCTAAATTAAATCTCATGTTTTGTCCTTGTATTAGGTGGTTCCTAATCGAACCCTAAAATCATATACTTGTAAATTTAATAGTAATAGGCACAAATTTGATTTCCGTAAATCAACTATTTTGTATGAACAAAACACTTGACCTCTTTTCCTGAATGGAAAGATTTGAGAAAAGGGATTTTATTTTTAAAACCATTCATTTCTATTTCCTTTTTGTATACAATAAGCCTAAATTCCTAAATTAGTAGTATACTTTGTTCTTATTTTCTTTTCATGCATTTGTAAACAAAAAATAATATAACTCATCCTCTACCCAAAATACAAAGATGGGTTTATTTTGGAATGAAAATTGGATGTCAAATATAGAATAGCTAACAACAACACATATTTTTGTGTCACAGAGAAGGGCGTTATTGCGTACTAAACCAAGAAGACTCCAAACGTTCCCATGATAAGAAAACAAATTCCATGGCAACTACTTATATCAATTCTATTCTGAGGACATGCAATAGAAGCAATCAATCTCATCTCTCTAAAGAAATCAAATATAAATAAGTTTCAAAACTAAAAAATAGAAAAGGATGGATGTTGACAAATACATATCTCAAAACCATTTGCAAACACGTGACATTAAAAAAAAATTGGAAAAACAAGGACTCTATCGATTGCCCACATTTAAATATAGTGTTGGTGATTGCTTATTTGATTATCTTGAATTGTTGCTCAATTTTAAGTTTACATCCATTGAACTACGAAAAGGAACAATTGACTACTTTATGAGGTGTTGCCAAAATGGCGACCTTGAAGCTATAAACTCTTACAACAATGAATTGCACCCTGAAAGCTTACAAGAACTACACAATGTAAAAGACCCCAATTCTTATCTGCGATGAATGCAACTATCTGCTAAACCAACAAATGCCAATGAAGAACTTGGTTAATGGGGAGATATATTTTGTATTCACTGGCTCTCAATGTAGTTAGACATTTGAATATGTGTTTACTCGGTGACAACTGGCAAAAGATATCTAGACTTCAATTGGACAGTAAATAGAAGCCCATACTGTATCCTTTTCCATGATACAAATCCACTTAATTGTCATTTTGAGCCTTTATTTAATGTTGCAGACAAACAATTCAAACTACCAATGCTAAAGCTACAAAAGCTTAAACAAATGATTAGGAATAATAGGCAATTCTTGATAACTCAGAAGACAAGTAAACAATAATTGAAAATAGGGAGCAATTATTACGAAATAGAAATTCCAATGCATAGTTATCAACAAGTAATAACAAATAGTTTGCAAGAAACAAAGAAACTCTTTCGACAAAAAATGCAAAAGAGTAATGAAAATACTGAAGAAATTGCAAACATATCAGTTACAAGCAATGTTCTGCAAGGTGAAAATGACGTACTTCCACACTACAAGTAGTTAACGGGCCTTAAAAGGAAACAAAAGGCCAAAAAATTGACAACAATAAAAAAATATGAAATCTTTGTAAAGGACACTCCCAAATATCCTTTCATAATTTGTATACTCTTGCACTTCAAGAAAGACATCAAACATTTTAGAGAAAAGGAGAAAAATATATACTACAAATTAATACATTGTAATTATCCAACTACCAACATGACAACATTTGCAGAACATGTGATACGTCTTTGAAGCAATGCTCTCTTCCAAAATTTGCATCACCACAAAACATTCGCAATAAGAGACCATTGAAACATGTGCAGATGCTCACACAGTTAGAAGAAAGATTTGTTTCTCTTAGAATTGCATTCACACAAATTTGGGAACTAGGATCTCGAAGGTCTCAAATAGGCCTCACCAGATCCATAATAAATGTTCCTCTAAACATGGACATTGTTCAAAATGCCTTTCCACAGTCAATATCAAACACTTCAACAATTGTTGTGTCTTTGAAAAGACGTTTGGAATATAAAAATGCATTTCAAAAAGGAATGAACAGGCCAAATATTGTAATGCAAGATCTCTTAGAATTGACGAAGACAACACTCTAAAAAATAGAAAAATTACACATCAACGATGAGTGGATACATACATTACAATCAAGTGATGGAAATGAAAGCAACTTAAGTGACTTTTGTGAGGCCTCACCCCGACTATCACCATAGCTCAACTGATACACCTATTTTGATACATTATGATTCGATATTTTGGGACATTATATTTGATGGACTAGACATTATTAATATTTATTATGTCACGTGATGATTACTTTAGTATACTTTATCGATGATGTTTATGATGTTTTGGGTATATGCATGTATTATGATGATTATTTCAGTATTTTAAATTCAAATGGAAAAATATGTTATGTTATTATGATTATGTAATCAGTTATGGTTATCAAGTGCAGAAATGAAAAAGGGCTATTAAATGAAAATGTAGAATGTTCAGTCAATTAATTATGCAATTTGATATATATATATATATGCATGTGATTTTATTGACCTACTGATGTTTAATTTAGTGTGCAGGAAGATTACCATGGAAATTATCGGAGAACTGGTAAACAACCATATGTGCAAACTGTATAACCAAGGTTGAATCTAATGAAGAGATTCAAAGCTCGTTGTTAAGTGATTTGATTCGTGACTGTAAATTGTATGTATGTGTTATGTGTTTTCACTGTGCAATTAGTGGCATGTCGATGTTGTATTATGTTGTTTTATAGTGTCACTTGAAACTTGTTATGCATTTATGTAATGACATGCCTACTAAGGTTGGCAATGTAACCCAATTAGATTATTTAAAGTTAAATTTTGTTCTAGTCACTTTTAGAGGCCAAAAAGTGGTCCTAAGGATCAATTTTAGCAAAATCCAAGTACCTTAGTGATAGGGGTATGGGTTAGGAACATTTCTAACACCTCTAGAACCCACTAGTGGCCTTCGTGACCCTCTTAATAATCATTTTCCCACATGTTACGAAAATGGAGTGACTCTTAACCTTTTACCCAAACCCACACTCTTTCCAATCTTGCAATCATGATAGGGGTCAATTTTGAATTTAATATTAGTGGGTAGGATTTGGAAGCCTTTTTAGAGGCCCTTTTGGGAGTTAGAGGGTGTTCACCCACTCTCTACTTTTAGAGACATTAGGTTTTTGGATTGAAGGAAGCAAAAGGGATTGGGCTCTTCTCAAACCTCATTTTACCATAACACTTCTCCACCATTGCCATGGAAGTTTCTCCTTGTTTTGATGCAAATAGATTAGCATGTATTTCATTTTTTTTTCAATTTTGTTCTATGTGTTTTGTGTTGTTGCAATGTAAGGGAATGAAATTTTGGGTTTGATTTCATGTTTATGTTGTTTATTGTTTGAATGTGGGAGGTTTTTGAAGGGTGTAATGACATTACTCACCCTTGAATAGGGAAGAAGTGGTCATGTATGGGGGAAGGAGTTAGTTGGACTCCATGAAAGTGTAGAGTCTCTTCTCATGGAGAGAAAAGGGAAAAAAATGCAAGATGTATGGGCACTTGCATGCCAATGATAATAATCTTGATTTGGGGAGATAAGGAGGAGAATGTATGGAAGAATGTATGTGAATTTTTTCCATGGAAAGGCATGTTTATTGTTTTAGTTCATTTGGCAATCTCCTACATGCAAGTCCACCTTCACCCTTATTTTGGATTCAAGATGAATTATATTGTGCAAGCCTTGGATGGGTGTATCTTGTTGTTGTTATTGTGTTGCATAAATTGTGTGAATGTCTCCCATTGGTTACTGGATCTTCTAGCTTGGGGGTGGTCTCCTTGAGACCTAGGATAAGAGGTGAGCTCTCCATGATATGTTCTAAGTTTGTTTTTTGTAGATTTTGGATGGATTTTGATGAAGACATTATGGATTTGGAGCATGGAAGCCTTCTTGTTGTTATAGTGTTGGAGACTTCTCTATTGTTGTATCAATTTTTGTATTGTACCTCCATGTTGAAGATAGATTTTGTAATAAGATGGATAAAAGTTGTAGACTCCAAAGATGTATATGAAATTGTATTCATTGTAAATATGAGCAAGTTTATGTGTTCAAATTTTATGAATTACTATTATAAAATGTCTCTAATGACCTTACCTTGCAAAATTTCAAGTTAAATTCTCTTTAATTCCTCTTTGAAAATCTTAAGTTATAAACATGAAACCTTAAATTAGATTTTTGCAACCTCAAAACTTATTGAAAAAAAATCATGTTAGCAAAGGATTTAAACCAAATGGTGACACTAAATAAATAATCACCTATTACTAATACCATGTAAATGATTCACTTAATATAATGCCTAAAATATAACATGTTAATTTCCTTCAACTTCAACAACGCCATGAAAGAAAATGAAATGCATTGACAAAAAAAAATGAAAACACCACTTCCAAATTTTTAAGAGAGCAAAATGCTCTCTGAAATTTGTATGGGGAATGACTTGTTCTCTTTTACCATAGAGAATATTTCATTCTCTTGCTTAGTAAAAGGGTTAGAATACTAATCCTCCATTTAATCTCTCTTAGGTTATGCAAACCTTAATTTAATTAAACCATATAAAACAAAAACATATCCTAATTCTTGCTCTTATTACCTCTTAATTTTGTGGGCCCCACGTCCACTTCACCCTCCATATGAGAAAATGGGTTTGACTAGGTTTAATTTTAAACTCCTAAAACAAAGCAAAAAAAATATAAAATGAAGAAACTTTAATAAAGCAAATCTTACCTTGCAAATTACTCCACCTTGGGCACCACTTTTCTTGGGCACATGAACCTCCACCTTGGTTGGCATACATTTTTCCCCTTGCTTTGAGAAAGCCTACAACATGCTTGATTCGTGGGCCCCTCCATTTGTTTGGCCTTCAAACTGTTTTATTTCCCCTCCTTAAGGAATTTTGAATTCCTCTATGCAACACTTTTTTTTTTATTATGTCACATCACCCACCCACTTGGCATGTGGGCCTTGGGCTAAGAGATAAGGGTTTATGTGATGGGTAGGGTAGGTTAGTAGGTAGGTTAGTAGTGTTAAGTTAGTTTAGGATTTTGATGCAGGAGCATCCCAGGGTAGTTGGCTATCCTGCATGTTTGGGAGATTTGATGGAGTTGTGTGGACTTATTTTCATGTGTGAAGGATTTGGTAGAGTTTTTTGGACCTACTTGGGTCTTGGATAATTGGTTTTGATGTATTTAATGGAACTTGGCATGGTCTTGGTTGCTTGGCATGGACTGGGAGGAGCTTGACCTTGCTTAGGAATTTGGTGCCTATTACAGGCTGTATAAGTAATTTTTCACAAAGAGTTAGAGTATGCAAATTTAAAGGATTGAAGAGGGCCTATATTTATAGCTAGGTTTCAAAGCACGAGTCCTAATTCATCCGGAGCTAGGAGATATCGCGATTTTACTAAGACATCAATTTTGGGCATTTAATTGTTGTTGTTGGCCGACTTGTGGCATTTAATTTATGTGTTTGTATTTAA
>MU225809.1:189940-219152 GCA_018584345.1 Thuja plicata | reverse complement strand
TTTTTCTCAACACTTTCCTAAGTGGTGGGATTTTTTGCCTCTTAATCATAGCCTTTGATTTTGCCTCTTGAAGATTTAAAGCACATGGATCAACCAAGATTTAATCTCCACCATTGCTTTAAAAGCCCTCTTAATCTTCACCGTCCATTATTCTATATAAGGAAGCCTCTCCTTCTCATTTGAGCATCCCAAGTTTTTATTGTTATGCTACAGGTTTGGAGAGCAACTTTAGAGGAGAATTTGAGCACTTGAGCTTGGATATTGCAACTTATATCTTCTTGTCTTCTTCTCTCATGCATTCATGACAATCCATTTAGATTACTTTGCATTTAAATTTTAGATTAAATTCATATTTCCTTTCATAGATTAATCTTGCATTTGTATTTTCTTTCACAGAATAAATCATGTATTGTTATCATTTAGATTAATTTCCTTTTATGCATTGTTATCATATAGAATAGTTGTCATTTTCATGCATTGAATCTCTCATTTCATGGTGTACTTGCATGGGCACAACTAGGTCAATCTAAGGGCCTCTATTACAAACCTTTGCACTCCATGACTAGAGAGCTATGAGTCGATATTTGAGGTCTCATTCTTGATCAACCTTGAATGGAATGATTCATAGAAGTGTGACACGTTTTTATCACACACAGTGTCATTCAGGTGAGGAGTTTTATGGGGTTAGCAGGATATTATAGACACTTTATTTTGGGATTTTCTAGATTGGCACACACCATCACCTCCCTTCAGAGAAAGGGAAACCAGTATGAGTGGACAGAAAAGTGTGAGAGGGCCTTTGAGGAGCTTAAGAGAGCCCTCACGAGTGCACCGATACTTGCAATGCCAAACCCAACAGCAGATTTTGTAGTGTGCATAGATGCATCATTGGATGGAATAGGGGTAGTCCTTATGCAGGATGGACAACCTATCTCCTACGAGTCTAGGAAGTTGAAGAATCATGAGCTTAAGTATCCTACTCACGACCTAGAGCTTGTTGCAGTGGTTAATGATTTAGTGAGGTGGTGACACTTTCTTCTAGGTCATAGATTCGAGCTTCATTCAAACCATTAGAGCTTGCAGTACATTTTCACTCAGCTGAACCTTAATGCTAGACAAAGAAGGTAGATGGAGTTCCTTTGTGAGTATGATTTTGATGTTTATTACATCAAAGGGAAGGAGAATGTGGTTGCAGATGCCTTGAGTAGGAGATGTAATGAGCTTTCATCTATGACTACTTGTACCAATTTGAGAGAGAGTATCCTATGACATTCGCCAGAGGATTCCTTTTATGTAGACGTTTGTCGGTTGGTGCATTATCATATACCCTTAGAAGGGAAGTATTCAGAGTATTATTTGGAGTCTGATGGACTACTACGTCATAGAGGGCATATTTATGTACCTTCTAGTGGGGAGTTGTGCGAGTTCATTATACTTGAGGCACACCGAGCACCTTATGCAGCTCACCCCGGTGTTAAGAAGTTACATGTAGATTTTAGATAGTTGTACCATTGGACAAGCATGAGACTGTAGATTGCTAGTATTGTTGTCAGATGCCTAGAGTGCCAGAGGGTGAAGGCAGAGTACCGCTAACCCGGTGGGCTTCTACAGCCACATCAGATTGTTGAGTGGAAGTGGGATACTATATCTATGGACTTTATTGTTGGTCTTCCCATGTCTTCTCGCCACCATGATGTCATCTTGGTGATAATTGACACGTTGACCAAGGTTTCCCACTTCTTACCTGTGCGTACTACATTCACAGCATGAGACATAGCTCAGGTGTTTTTGCAGGATATTGTTAGACTTTATGGCATTCCCTATAAGATCATCTATGATAGAGACTCATTATTCACATCAGCCTTTTGGAGAGAGTTACAGGCACTGTTGGGCACTACGCTCAATTTTAGTATAGTGTATCACCCTTAGATAGATGGTCAGACTGAGAGAGTTAATCAGGTATTGGAGGATATGTTGCGCATGTACGTGATGGACCATCAGGTCAAGTGGGAGGAATAACTACATCTGGTTGAGTTTTCCTATAATAATGGGCATCAGTCTTCTATAGGTATGCCACCTTATCAGGTCTTGTATGGTAGACCTTGCAGGACACCCTTAAGTTGGGACAGGATTGAGGATAGAGTATCTATTGGTCCTTAGTTAGTCAGAGAGATGAAGCAGCAGGTGGATCTAATTCGACAGTGTCTTAGAGAGGCACATGATAGATAGAAGAAATATGCAGACGCAAAGAGGGTTGATAGAAAGTATAAGGTTGGAGATAGAGTCTTCTTGAGAGTGCGGCCACACAAGAGTCCGATCTGATTCAGAAAGGGCTCTAAGTTGGCACATCAGTTCGTTGGACCATTTGAGATCTTGGAGAGAATAGGACCAGTTGCATATCGTCTAGCTTTGCCACCTAGCCTGTCACGCATCCACGATGTGTTCCATGTTTCTATACTTCAAGGATATATTTATGATGAGACTCACATAATAGATTGGGATTCCTTGCAGGTGGAGTCGAACAGGCAACTAGTGCTGAAGCCCATTTGTATTTTAGCCCAAAGGACCCTTGCACTTTGAGGCTGAGAGCTGGACCAGGTTAGGGTCCAGTGGGATTGTTATGATGAGGTCATAGCTTCATGGGAGGACATAGCACAGATGAGATCTCAGTACCCATATTTTTTTTATGAACTCCAGGAGGAAGTTCATGCCTAGTGGGGGAGGATGTGAGGCCTCACCATGACCCATCATAGCTCAGCTAATAAGCCTATTTTGATACATTATGATTCTATATTTTGGGACATTATATTTGATGAACTAGACATTATTAGTATTTATTATGTCATGTGATGATTACTTCAGTATACTTTATTGATGATGTTTATGATGTTTTGGGTATATGCATGTATTATGATATATATATATATATACACACACACATGTGATTTTATTGAGCTACTGATGTTTAATTTAGTGTGCAGAAAAATTACCATGAAAATTATCAGAGAACCAGTAACCAACCATATGTACAAACTGTATAGCCAAGGTTGAATCTAATGAAGAGATTCAAACCTCGTTGTTAAGTGATTTGATTCATGACCATAAATTATATATACGTGTTAGGTGTTAGGTGTTTTCACTGTGCAATTAGTGGCATGTCGATGTTGTATTAAGTTATTTTATAGTGTCACTTGATACTTGTTATGTGTTTATGTAATGACATGCCTACTAAGATTAACAATGTAACCCAATTAGATTGTTTAAAATTAAATTTTGTTCTAGTCACTTTTAGAGGCCAAAAAATGGTCCTAAGGATCAATTTTAGCAAAATTCAAGTACCTTAGTGATAGGGGTATGGGTTAGGAATATTTCTAACACCTCTAGAACCAACTAGTGGCCTTGGTGACCCTCTTAGTAATCATTTTCCCACATGTTATGAAAATGGAGTGAGTCTTAACCTTTTACCCAAACCCACACTCTTTCCAATCTTGCAATCATGATAGGGGACAATTTTGAATTTAATATTAGTGGGTAGGATTTGGAGGCCTTTTTAGAGGCCATTTTGGGAGTTAAAGGGTGTTCACCTACTCTCTACTTTTAGAGACATTAGAGTTTTGGATTGAAGGAAGCAAAATGGATTGGGCTCTTCTTAAACCTCATTTTACTATAACATTTGTTAAGGTTGGTCTCCACCATTGCCATGGATTTTTCTCCTTCTTTTGATGCAAATAGATTAGCATGTATTTTATTTTTTTTGCAATTGTGTTCTATGTGTTTTGTGTTGTTGCAATGTAAGGGAATGAGATTTTGGGTTTGATTTCATGTTTATGTTGTTTATCTTGTTTGAATGACAGAGTTTGTTGAAGGATGTAATGACATTACTCACCCTTGCATAGGGAAGAAGTGGCCATGTATGGGAGAAGGGGTTAGCTAGACTCCATGAAAGTGTAGAGTCTCTTCTCATGAAAAGAAAAGGAGAAAAATGCTAGGTGTATGGGCACTTGCATGCCAATGATAATAATCTTGATTTGGGGGAGATAAGGAGGAGAATGTATGTGAATTTTTGCCATGGAAAATCATGTTTATTGTTGTAGTTCATTTGAAAATCTCCTACATGGAAGTCCACCTTCACCATTATTTTGGATTCAAGATGAATTCTAATGTGCAAGCCTTGGATAAGTGTATCTTATTGTTGTTATTGTGTTGCATGAATGGTGTGAATGTCTCCCGTTGGTTACCGGTTCTCCTAGCTTGGGGGTGGTCTCCTTGAGACCTAGGATGGGAGGTGAGCTCCCCATGGTATGTTCTAAGTTTGTTTTTTGCATATTTTGGATGGATTTTGATGGAGCCATTATGGATTTGGAGCATGGAAGTCTTCTTGTTGTTATAGTGTTGGAGACTTCTCTATTGTTGTATCAATTTTTGTATTGTACCTCCATGTTGAAGATGGATTTTGTAATAAGATGGATAAAAGTTGTAGACTTCAAAGATGTATATGAAATTGTAGTCATTGTAAATATGAGCAAGTTTGTGTGTTCAAATTTTATGAATTGCTATTATAAAATGTCTCCAATGGACTTACCTTGCAAAATTTCAAGTTAAATTCTCTTTAATTACTCTTTGAAAATCTTAAGTTATAAACATGAAAGCTTAAATTAGATTTTTGCAACCTCAAAACTTATTGAAAAAAAAATCATGTTAGCAAAGGATTCGAATCAAATGGTGACACTAAATAAATAATCACCTATTAGTAATACCATGTAATGATTCACTTAATATTATGCCTAAACTATAACATGTTAATTTCTTTCAACTTCAACAATGTCAGGAAAGAAAATGAAATGCATTGACAAAAAAAAATGAAAACACCACTTCCATATTTTTAAGAGAGCAAAATGCTTTCTGAAATTTGTATGGAGAATGACTTATTCCCTTTTACCATAGAGAATATTTCATTCTCTTGCTTAGTAAAAGGGCTAGAATACTAATCCTCCCTTTAATCTCTCTTGGATTGTGCAAACTTTAATTTAATTAAACCATATAAAACAAAAACATATTCTAATTATTGTTTTTATTACCATTTAATTTTGTGGGCCCCATGTCCACTTCACCCTCATTATGAGCAAATGGGGTTGAGGGTTTAATTTTAAACTCCTGAAACAAAGCAAAAAAAATATAAAATGAAGAAACTTTAATAAAGCAAATCTTACCTTGCAAATTACTCCACCTTGGGCGCCACTTTTCTTGGCCCCATGAACCTCTACCTTGGTTGGTGTACCTTTTTCCCCTTGTTTTGACAAAGCCTACAACATGCTTGATTTGTGGGCCCCCCCATTTTGTTTGGCCTTCAAACTGTTTTATTTCCCCTCCTTAGGGAATTTCGAATTCCTCCATGCAGCCCTTTTTTTATTATGTCACGTCACCCACCCACTTGGCATGTGGGCCTTGGGCTAAAAGATAAGGGGTGATGTGATGGATAGGGTAGGTTAGTAGGTAGGTTAGTTGTGTTAAGTTAGTTTAAGATTTACTAATGAGTATTAGTTGTAATTAAATTGTAGTTAGTTATTTCCTTTTTTAAAGAAGTTTAAGTAATATAAAAAGGAGATTATGTTTTATATTTTTTTTTTAATAATGGTAGGAATTATTAGTTTCTTTAATTTTTATTTATTTATTAAATGGATCATATTACATATAGAATAAGTGCATTAAGTATAGATAAGGGGTATGATATCAATTATTTTTAGTAAGAAATTGAGTTATAAATTATTTAAATAATGTGGGTGTACTTAAGATTTAAGATTTTTCTTAAATAAAAAGAGTGAATTAAAATGTCATTATTTTAGTTATCAATTAGTCGTAAAATTTATGTTAAATCTTAGGAAATTTTAAACGTATCTTTTGTATTAATATGAGATAAGATAATTGTATTGTGTGAATTTTATTTTAATTATGTTAGGAAAATCTAATGGAAAGAAAATAATGAGATTTGGGTTTTATTTAAGAATTTAATAAAATTGAATATGGTTAATTAATTTGGTTGATAATACTAAAGTTGATAGGTTATTAAAGAGATTTTTATTTAGTCAACTAGGTTGTGACCTAGGTCGATGTTTAAGATACACTAAATGACAGAAATAACCAAATGTTGTTAGAATAACACGTATTAGATCTTAACAGATCATGTTTCAACTGGGAGTAAGGATTCAAGTATTGCTAGATCAACCGAACTTAACTTATGTACTTAACAAATGAATTACGATCTTATGCCACTCATTGCGTAAACATAAAATTAGAGTTTAATTCACCCAACCCTAGTGCTCCTATTGCACTAAACCGTAGGGTCTTTATCCGTATTTTGAGTTGGAATTACCGACTCTACATCCGCCCTTGTTGTGACCCAAACTCAATCTAGTCTTGACCTTGCAACTCAAAAACTGACCTCACCATGTCATCATCTTTCAGTAACATATTCAGTACTAGTTGTGTCTTCATAGTTGTTTATACTATTTTTTTTAAAAAATGTCTATGTTTTTGCCCTAGTTTTGGGCATGAAATTTTGGTATCAGAGCCATGCTTCGACACTAGGAACCTAAACCCATTAAGTTTCAACTCATTTAAACTTAAATTATTGTGTAGGATGCCTATCATCACACGAGCTGGCCGACAAGACAGAGGCCATAGAGCTGTAAATGTTGGAGCAGAACAAGAGGATGTACCACCTCCACCACTTCCACCACCTCAGAACCCTAACCAGGATATTCTAGATGTCCTCTAGAATCTGATTGGGGTAATTCAGTAGAGGCTACCACCTATAGTCCAGCAGAAGATTCCTGAAGGGGAAGCATAGATTCCAGAAGATGATAGAGCAGTTAGTAGAGAAAGGAGTAGGAGCCCCCCACCCAGGCCTGTTGAGGGTCATGGTGATCATGAGGGTGAGTCGGTTCATCAGATTGTATTACCATGCGAGCATGAGATACGTGCTAGAGAGGGACCCCTAGATATGTTGGAAATGAGATCTGAGAGTTATTGAGACTCCAGCCACCCTTGTTTTTAGGATCCACTGATGGGTTAGTAGCAGAGGCCTGGTTACCGAGTTTATGATGATGTTTTGGATTGCGCCCTTATGAGAGTAATCTAAAGGCACGACTTGCAGTCCATCTTCTATGGGATAAATCCTCCACCTGATGAGAGCAGGAGGAGTCCATAGGTGGAGTGAGTATTGACACATTCACTTGGGTGTCTTTTATGGCCCGTTTATGAGAGTGATACCTCTTCGAGCATTTCAGGTAGAGATAGATAGAGGAGTTCCATGATCTCCAACAAAGAGGTCTCATAGTGACCCAGTATGAGAGTCATTTTCTTGAGCTCCTTTCATATGTTGATTACATGAAGGATGAGAAACTCTGTATCCATAATTTCATTAAGGGACTTAATATGTCTCTTCAGGGTACAGTATGCCTAGCCTTTCCTACCACATTCAGAGAGACAGTTGAGACAACACTTTTATCCGAGGATATTTGTACTAGACAGGAGTCTCAGGATCAGTCTCAACATCGAAACCCCTCTTCCCAGCAGTCAGGACAATAGAGACCTCCTTGGAAGGGGGACCAGAATCACTCGACAGGATCCTTTAAGTTTGAACAGTCTTAGTAGCACATATCTTAGTAGGATTCTAGATAGAGACCTTCACAGTGTTATCAGGGCTTTAAGCCCAAACAGTGGCAGTCTCAGGGTCCTAGACAGGATCAGAGGACATAGACCCCTCGGGCACAACTAGCTAGGACTCAACAGTCCTCTAGGGGCAGTTACAGTGGTTCTAGTGGGACTGGAGGACCACAACATTGTAGATCACAGGGAGTACAAATTCAGACCAAAGGACCATAATACACATGTGGTGGCATGGGTCATATAGCGAGAGAGTTCCCATAGGGACATTCATTTGGTGGTCAGAGAGGGGCTACCTCAAAGCCTACGGTTGGAGAGGTGGGTAAATCCCATAGAGTATTTGCAGTGGTTGATAACCGCTAGGCTGAGCATTAGGCTACAATTATTGAGGCCACAGGTATGATACGAGGTAGTATGGTTACTATTCTATTTGATTTTGGAGCTATTGAATATTTTATATCTCCATATGTAGTGGAGCATTGCGGGCTAGTGGCAGTTAGGCAGGATGTCAATTGGGAGGTAGAGTTAGCCTTAGGAGCTAGGGTGTTAGTTAGTTCCATGGTCCATAATTGTTAGATTCAAATTGGGGACATGTCCATGATGTCTGATCTACGCATTACCCCTCTAAGTTCATACAATGTTGTCCTTGGCATGGATTGGCTTTATGCCTACAGCTCCAAGATGGATTGTCGACAGAAGAGGGTTGAGTGTGTGGATGAACATGGTATTCCTAGAGTGATCTTCGGAGTGCAGAGACCCATATCTCTTCATATGATTTCCGTTATGTAGCTTAGGCGATGCATGAAAAAATGATGTCACCTATTTGCTATCACCATTAGTGATAGAGAGGAGGATTCAAAGAGGGAGTCATCCCTCGATGATTTTCCTATCCTACTAGAGTTCGTAGATGTATTTCCTTTAGAGCTCCCTGGTATGCCTCCACCTAGGGCAGTGGATTTTCACATAGACCTTGTGCCAGGAGTGGAGCCAGTATCAAGAGCACCATATAGGATGACTACCCAGGAGCTTAGTGAGCTCAAGATTCAGCTGGAGGAGCTCTTGGAGAAAGGGCATATTCGACCTAGTGTGTCACCTTGGGGTGCACCGATGATCTTCATGAAGAAGAAAGATGGGTCACTTAGGTTGTGCATTGATTATTGATAGTTGAACAAAGTAACTATTTAGAATCGATACCAACTTCCTAGGATCGATGATCTCTTTGATTAGTTATAAGGTGCTTGAGTGTTCTCGAAGATTTATCTGAAGTCAGGTTATCATAAGTTGAGAATTGTGGAGAGTGATATCCACAAGACTGCATTTCGTACAAGGTATGGTCACTACGAGTTCACCGTGGTACCATTTGGCCTCACGAATGCTCCAGCCATTTTCAAGAGCCTCATGAATGGAGTATTTCACACCTTCTCTGATAAGTTTGTGGTTGTGTTCCTAGATGATATTTTGATATATTCTCGTAATGAGAAGGAGCATGAGGAACACGTGAGGCAGGTTTTGCAGAGGTTGAGAGAGAACTAGTTGTTTAGAAGCTTGTCGAAGTGTGCATTCTTCCAACCTGAGGTACATTACTTGGGTCATGTTATATCCGGTGATGGGATCTCTATAGATCCATCGAAGATTGAGCCATTATGGATTGGCCAGCACCCACCAATGTCACTGAGGTGAGGAGTTTTATGGGGTTAGCAGGATATTATAGATGCTTTATTGCAGGATTTTCCAGATTGGCACACCCCATCACCTCCCTTTAGAGAAAGGGAAAGTAGTATGAGTAGATAGAGAAGTGTGAGAGGGCATTTTAGGAGCTCAAGAGAGCCCTCACAAGTGCATTGATACTTGCAGTGCTAGACCAAGCAGCTAATTTTGTAGTGTGCACAGATGCATCATTGGATGGAATAGGGGTAGACCTTATGTAGGATGGATGACCTATCTCCTACGAGTCTAGGAAGTTGAAGAATTATGAGCTTAATTATCCTACTCATGACCTAGAGCTTGCTGTAGTGGTTCATGCTTTAGTGAGGTGGCAACACTTTCTTCTAGGTCATAGATTTGAGCTTCATTCAGACCATCATATCTTGCAGTACATTTTCACTCAGCTAAACCTTAATGCTAGATAGAGAAGGTGGATGGAGTTCCTTTGTGAGTATGATTTTGATGTTCATTACATCAAAGGGAAGGAGAATGTGCTGCAGATGCCTTGCGCAGGAGACGTCGTGAGCTTTCATTTGTGACTACTTGTACCGATTTGAGAGAGATTATCCTACATCATTCGCTAGAGGATTCCTTTTATGTAGAGGTTTGTCGGTTGGTGCATTCTCATATACCCTTAGAAGGGAAGTATTCAGAGTACTATTTGGAGTTTGATGGACTACTACATCATAGAGGGCGTATTTATGTACCTTCCAGTGGGGAGTTGCACAAGTTCATTATACTTGAGGCACACAAAGCACCTTATGCAGTGCACCCTAGTGTTAAGAAGTTACATGATGATTTGAGACAGTTCTACCATTGGCCAGGCACGAGACTTTAAATTGCTGGTATTGTTGCGAGATGCCTGGAGTGCCAGAGGGTGAAGGCAGATCATCGCCACCCCGGTGGGCTTCTACACCCACATGAGATTGCTGAGTGGAAGTAGGATACTATTTCTATGGACTTTATTTTTGGTCTTCCCATGTCTTCTCGCCGCCATGATGCCATCTTGGTGACAGTCGACATGTTGACCAAGGTTGCCCACTTCTCACCTGTGCATACTATATTCACAGCATGAGACATAGCTCAGGTGTTTTTGTGGGATATTGTCAGACTTCATGACATTCGGGCCGTAAGATCATCTCTGGTAGAGACTCATTGTTCACATTAGCCTTTTGGAGAGAGTTACAGATAGCATTGGGCACTAGGCTCAATTTTAGTATAGCGTATCACCCTTAGATAGATGGTCAGACCGAGAGAGTTAATCAGGTATTGGAGGATATGTTGTGCATGTACATGATGGACCAACAGGTCAAGTGGGAGGAATACCTACATCTGGTCGAGTTTGGATATAATAATGGGCATCATTCTTCTTTAGGTATGCCACCTTATCAGGCCTTGTATGGTAGACCTTGTAGGACACCCTTAAGTTGGGAAAGGATTGAGGATAGAGTATCTATTGGTCCTTAGTTAGTCAGAGAGATAAAGCAGTAGGTGGATCTGATTCGATAGCCTCTTAGAGAGGTACATGATAGATAGAAGAAATATGCAGACGTGAAGAGGGTTGATAGAGAGTATAAGGTCAGAGATAGAGTCTTCTTGAGAGTGCGACCACACAAGAGTCTGATCTGATTCAGAAAGGGCTCTAAGTCAGCACCTCAATTCGTTGTACCATTTGAGATCTTTGAGAGAATGGGATCAGTTACATATTGTCTAGCTTTGCCACCTAGCCTGTCACGCATCCACGATTTGTTCCGTGTTTCCGTACTTCAAAGATATATTTATGATAAGACTCACATGATAGATTGGGATGCCTTGCAGGTGGAGTCGGACGGGTAGCTAGCACTGGAGCCCATTTGTATTTTAGGTTGAAGGACCCTTGCACTTCGAGGCTAAGAGATGGACCAGGTCAGGGTCCAGTGGGATTGTTATGATGAGGTCACGGCTTCAAGGGAGGATGTAGCACATATGAGATCTCAGTACCCTTTTTTTTTTAATGAACTCCATGAGGAAGTTCATGCCTAGTGGGGGAGGATGTGAGGCCTCACCCTGACCCATCATAGCTCAGCTGATACACCTATTTTGATACATTATGATTCTATATTTTGGGACATTGTATTTGATGGACTAGACATTATTAGTATTTATTATGTCATGTGATGATTACTTCAGTATACTTTATCGATTATGTTTATGATGTTTTGGGTATATGCATGTATTATGATGATTATTTTATTATTTTAAATTCAAATGGAAAAATATGTTATGTTATTATGATTCTGTAATCAGTTATGGTTATCAGGTGCAAAAATAGAAAAAGACTATTAAATAGAAATGTAGAATGTTCAATCAATTGATTATGCAATTTGATATATATATATATATATATATATATATATATATATATATATATATATATATATATATATATGAATGTGATTTTATTGAGCTACTGATGTTTAATTTAGTGTGCAGGAAAATTACCATAGAAATTATTAGAGAACCAGTAACCAACCATATGTGCAAACTGTATAGCCAAGGTTAAATCTAATGAAGAGATTCAAACCTCGTTGTTAAGTGATTTGATTTGTGACCATAAATTGTATGTATGTGTTAGGTGTTTTCACTGTGCAATTAGTGACATGTCGATGTTATATTATTTTATTTTATAGTGTCACTTGACACTTGTTATGTGTTTATGTAATGACATGCCTACTAAGGTTGGCAATGTAACCCAATTAGATTGTTTAAAATTAAATTTTGTTCTAGTCCCTTTTAGAGGCCAAAAAGTGGTCCTAAGGATCAATTTTAACAAAATCCAAGTACCTTAGTGATAGGGGTATGGGTTAGGAACATTTCTAACACCTCTAGAACCCACTAGTGGCCTTGGTGACCCTGTTAATAATCCATTTCCCACATGTTACGAAAATGGAGTGAGTCTTAGCCGTTTACCCAAACCCACACTCTTTCCAATCTTGCAATCATGATAGGGGTCAATTCTAAATTTAATATAAGTGGATAGGATTTGGAGGCCTTTTTAGAAGCCCTTTTGGGAGTTAGAGGGTGTTCACCCACTCTCTACTTTTAGAGACATTAAAGTTTTAGATTAAACGAAGCAAAAGGGATTGGGCTCTTCTCAAACCTCATTTTACATTAACACCTGTTAAGGTTGGTCTCCACCATTGCCATGGAATTTTCTCCTTGTTTTGATGCAAATAGATTAGCATGTATTTCATTTTTCTTTCAATTATGTTCTATGTGTTTTGTGTTGTTGCAATGTAAGGGAATAGGATTTTGGGTTTTATTTTATGTTTATAGTGTTTATCTAGTTTGAATGAGGGAGTTTTGTGAATGGTGTAATAACATTACTCACCCTTGGATAGGAAAGAAGTGACCATGTATGGGGGAAGGGGTTAGTTGGACTCCATTAAAGTGTAGAGTCTCTTCTCATGGAGAGAAGAGGAAAAAATGCAAGGTGTATGGGCACTTGCATACCAATGATAATAATATTTATTTGGTGGAGATAAGGAGGATAATGTATGCAAGAATGTATGTGATTTTTTGTCATGGAAAGGCATGTTTATTGTTGTAGTTCATTTGGCAATCTCCTACATGCAAGTCCACCTTCACCCTTATTTTGGATTCAAGATGAATTCTATTGTGCAAGCCTTGGATGGGTGTATCTTGTTGTTGCTATTGTGTTGCATGAATGGTGTGAATGTCTCCCATTGGTTACTTGTTCTCCTAGCTTGGGGGTGGTCTCCTTGAGACCTAGGATGGGAGGTGAGCTCTCCATGATATGTTTTAAGTTTATTTTTTATAGATTTTGGATGGATTTTAATGGAGCCATTATGGATTTGGAGCATGTAAGCCTTCTTGTTGTTATATTGTTCGAGACTTCTCCATTGTTGTATCAATTTTTGTATTGTACCTCCATGTCGAAGATGGATTTTGTAATAAGATGGATAAAAGTTGTAGACTCCAAAGATGTATATGAAATTGTAGTGATTGTAAATATGAGCAAGTTTGTGTGTTCAAATTTTATGAATTGCTTTTATAAAATGTCTCCAATGGCCTTACCTTGCAAAATTTCAAGTTAAATTCTCTTTGATTCCTCTTTGAAAATATTAAGTTATAAACATGAAACCTTAAATTAGATTTTTGCAACCTCTAAACTTATTGAAAAAAAATTCATGTTAGCAAAGGATTCAAATCAAACAGTGACACTAAATAAATAATCACCTATTATTAATACCATGTAAATGATTCACTTAATGTAATGCCTAAAATATAACATGTTAATTTCTTTCAACTTCAACAATACCATGAAAGAAAATGAAATGCATTGACAAAAAAAATGAAAACACCACTTCCATATTTTTAAGAGAGCAAAATGCTCTCTGGAATTTGTATGGGGAATGACTTATTGCCTTTTACCACAGAGAATATTCCATTCTCTTGCTCAGTAAAAGGGTTAGAATACTAATCCTCTCTTTAATCTCTCTTGGGTTGTGCAAACCTTAATTTAATTAAACCATATAAAACAAAAACATATTCTAATTTTTGTTCTTATTACCTCTTAATTTCGTGGGCTCCACGTCCACTTCACCCTCCATATGAGCAAATGGGGTTGACTAGGTTTAATTTTAATCTCTTAAAGCAAAGCAAAAAATATATAAAATGAAGAAACTTTAATAAAGCAAATTTTACCTTGCAAATTACTCCACCTTGGGCGCCACTTTTCTTGGGCCCATGAACCTCCACCTTGGTTGGCGTACCTTTTTCTCATTGCTTTGAGAAAGCCTGCAGCATGCTTGATTTGTGGGCCCCTCCATTTTGTTTGGCCTTCAAACTATTTTATTTCCCCTCCTTAAGGAATTTCGAATTCCTCCATGCAACCCTTTTTTTTTATTATGTCACATCACCCACCCACTTGGCACGTGGGCCTTGGGATAAGAGATAAGGGGTGATGTGATGTGATGGGTAGGGTAGGTTAGTAGTGTTAAGTTAGTTTAGGATTTATTAATGAGTATTAGTTGTAATTAAATTATAGTTAGTTATTTCCTTTTTTAAATAAGTTTAAGTAATATAAAAAGGAGATTATGTTTTATATGTTTTTTTAGTAATGGTAGGAATTATTAGTTTATTTTATTTTTATTTATTTATTAAATGGATCATGTTGCATATAGAATAAGTGCATTAAGTATAGATAAGGGGTATGATATAAATTATTTTTAATAGAAAATTGAGTTATAAATTATTTAAATAACGTGGGTGTACTTAAGATTTAAAATTTTTCTTGAATAAAAAGAGTGAATTAGAATGTCATTGTTTTAGTTATCAATTAGTTGTAAAATTTATGTTAAATCTTAGGAAATTTTAAACGTATCTTTTGTATTAAAATGAAATAAGATAGTTGTATTGTGCGAACTTTATTTTAATTATGTTAGAAAAATCTAATGGAAAGAAAATAATGAGATTTGGGTTTTATTTAGGCATTTAATGAAATTGAATAGGGTTAATTAATTTGGTTGATATTACTAAAGTTGATAGGTTATTAAAGAGATTTTTATTTAGTCAACTAGGTTGTGACCTAGGTCGATGTTTAAGATACACTAAATGACAGAAATAACCAAATGATGTTAGAATAACACGTATTAGATCTTAACGAATCATGTTTCAATTGGGAGTAAGGATTCAAGTATTGCTAGATAAATAGAACTTAACTTATGTAATTACCAAAGGGATTACAATCTTATGCCACTCATTGCGTAAACATAAAACTAGAGTCTAATCCACCCGACCCTAGTGCTCCTGTTGCACTAAACTGTAGGGTCTCTATCTGTATTTTGAGTTGGAATTACTGACTCTTCATCCGCCCTTGTTGTGACCAAAACTCAATCTAGTCTTGACCTTGAAACTTGAAAACTTACCTCACCATGTCATCATCTTTCAGTAACATATTCAGTACTAGTTGTGTCTTCATAGTTGTTTATATTATTTTAAAAAAAAAAATTCTGTGTGTTTTTTCTCTAGTTTTGGGCATGACATTTTGGTATCAGAGTCATGCTTCGACACTAGGAACCTAAACCCATTACGTTTCAACTCATTTAAACTTAAATTATTGTGTAGGATGCTTGTCGTCACACGAGCTGGCCGATGAGGTAGGGGCCGTAGAGCTGCACATGTTGGAGCAGAATAGGAGGATGTACCACCTCCACCACCGTAGAAATCTAACCAGGATATTCTAGATATCCTCCAGAATCTGATTGGGGTAATTTAGCAGAGGCTACCACCCATAGTCCAACAACAGATTCTAGAAGATGATAGAGAAGTTAGTAGAGAAAGGAGTAGGAGCCCCCCACCCAGGCCTGTTAAGGGTCATGGTGATCATGAGGTGAGTCAGTTTATCAAATTATATTACCATGCGAGCATGAGATACGTGCTAGAGAGGGAGCCCCTAGAGATGTTGGAAATGAGATTCGAGAGTTATTGTGACTCCAACCACCCTTGTTTTTAGGATCCACTGATGGGTCAGTAGCAAAGGCCTGGTTACAGAGTTTATGATGATGTTTTGGATTGCGCCCCTATGAGAGTAATCTAAAGGTGTGACTTGCAGTCCATCTTCTACGGGATAAAGCCTCCACTTGGTGGGAGCAGGAGGAGTCCATAGGTGGACTGAGTATTGACACACTCACTTGGGAGTCTTTTGTAGCCCGTTTCTGAGAGATATACCTCTTTGAGCATTTCAGGTAGAGACAGATAGAGGAGTTCCATGATCTCCAACAGAGAGGTCTCATAGTGACCCAATATGAGAGTCGATTTCTTGAGCTCCTTCCATATTTTGATTACATGAAGGATGAGAAACTGCGTATCCATCATTTCATTAAGGGACTTAATATGTCTTTTTAGGGTATAGTATGCCTAGCCTTTCCTACCACATTCAGAGAGACAGTTGAGATGACTCTTGTAGCCGAGGATATCCGTACTAGACATGAGTCTCAGGATCAGTCTCAACGCTGAAACCCCTCTTCCTAGCAGTCAGGATAGCAGAGACCCCCTTGGAAGGGGAACCAGAATCACTCAGCAGGATCTAGGGTCAACAGTCTTAGCAGCAAAGATCTCAGCAAGATTCTAGACAAAGGCCTTTACATGGTTATCAGGGCTCTAAGCCCAAACAGTGGCAGTCTCAGGGTCCTAGATAGGATCAGAGGACACAGACCCCTTGGGCACAGCTAGCTAGGACTCAACAGTCCTCTAGGGGCGGTTACAGTGTTTCCAGTAGGACTAGAGGACCACAATAGTCTAGATCACAGGGAGTACAGATTCAGACCAGAGGACCATGTTACACATGTGGTGGCATGGGTTATATAGCAAGAGAGTGCCCACGGGGATAGTCATTTGGTGATCAAAGAGGGGCTACCTCAGAGCCTACAGTTGGAGATGTGTGTAGATCCAATAGAGTATTTGCAGTGTTTGATAACCGCCAGGTCGAGCATCAGGCTACAATTATTGAGGCTACAGGTATGATACAAGATAGTATGGTTACTATTCTATTTGATTTTTGAGCTATTGACTCCTTTATATCTCCATATGTAGTGGAGCGTTGCGGGCTAGTGGAAATTAGGTAGGATTTCAATTGGGAGGTAGAGTTATCCTTAGGAGCCAGGGTGTTAGTTAGTGTAGGATTTGATAACCATCAAATCTTCCCAAGAAACCTGCATGCAAACACTGCTACAAGAAAGAAGATAGAAGAGAGAAATAGAAGAGAATCAGCTATGGCGGCCAATAGGCCAGAGACAGGAAAATCATCTTAACAGAAAATAAGCTTCTATTAACAGAATGAAATTACAATACAATCTCCTTATGAAATGTAAAGTGGTGATTCCTTATAAAGGACACCGAAACCCTAAAAGGGAAACTCTCAGAAATAGAAACTTCCTAAGAGAAACTTAAGCAAAAAAGAGTAATTACTAAAGATTACTCTAACACCCCCCTTAAGTGTAACTTAGGGAGAAGCAAAACAGCTAAACTACTACAGAAAGCAGGAAAGATGGGTCCCGACAACTAGGCCTGATTAGGTACCCAAAAATATAAAGCAAACTAGATGAAGGAAACTGAGCCTTCAATCTAGGGAAAAGGTGTCCCAGAGAAAGGAACAAGAAAAGAGCAGGAAGCATCTCCGAAGCATGTCTGAAAACTCTGTCAGAAGATACTGCTGGAACCCCCACTGAAGTGCATGACCAGGTAGAGAAGACAAGTGTCTAAAGAGCTGATCAATCGAACCAGGAAGCAATAGAACCAACAGGTGAACCCCCCCATAATGCTGAACCGGGAGAGGTGACAGGAACACTGAAATGCAGTACCAGAAACATCTGCAGAAGAAGAACCAGGAACACCAACAGTGCAACAGAAGCACACACACAGGATAAAGGGTGGTGTCACAGACACACAACATGGGATAATGTCATGGAAGGTACACTCACTTGACAAAGGTGGATGCACCTAAAGTGGCATAAACATCATAACGCCCCATGGCACTTTATAACAGAGTGCGAGTACAAAAACTGAACAAGGTGTACAAGATCCAAGAATGTAGAAGAAGGCACTTTATCTCAGTGCATTTACAGAACAAAATGCATCAGAATGATCATGTAAGCTCAGAAGTCAGAAAGAAGAGTGAGCTATGAACTCAGAAGAAGAGATCCCAGGACCTGTAGAACCAAGCACTCCACCAGAGGGCATAAACTGCCAAACGCAGATGAGTGAAAACCCAGAGTAGAATCTAGAAAAATAACCTCTACCACTGAATAGCACACTGAACCAGCTTTTCGACGATATCTCGTTTGCCGAAAAAGGAATCTGGATGAGCCAGATATGACTCCCGGAAGGCAAAAAGAGACATCAAACTTCAACAATAAAAAAACACTATTGAAACGGTGGAACCAAAAACCCTAACCTCCATCATCGGAAAGATCTTTTCGACGGTATATAGAAGTCAGAAAAAGACCCCCGTATGCTCCCTGTAGAGAGAAAACATACAGGTAGGGTCAAAAAAGGGCCTCAGAGAAAAAAAATAAGCCCCTGGAGCTGAAAAAAGTCTGGCCCCTGGGCGCATGCGCGCTCAGGGGGCTGGGCCGAAGCCCCCAGACTCCCATATGACCGGGCACTTAAAATATTAGCCCGCGGGTTTTTAAAAAATCCCGCCACCGGGGAGCGGTGGGCGGGCTGCGGAACATGGGCGGCGCAGAGAAAACCTCTGGCGGAGCGCGCAGGCCGTGGTGGGCGGCGCTGAGGGGCCGTGGAGCGGCAGCAAGGTGTAGGCGCCGAGAGGAGGCAGAGCGGGCCAGGGGGCCGGTTTAAACACAGCGGCGCGGGTCGCGGGGGAGTGGCGGCGGCGACGCAGCTGCGCTTTTTGCACAACACTGGCTGCATTTTTTAAAATGCTAAAAAACCTTTTAAAATAAGGTTTTTTTTAATTTTTTTTTTCCAAACCACGTGCCGTACGGCCCTCGAAGGCCACAAAAAACTTCCAGAGGCCCCGGTGACCAAAATGGTCAAAATTTATATGTATTTCGACTCTCCCGGGCCTTCTGGACGCAATGGCAGAGTCCATTTCGGCTTAAATAGCTCTAAAAAATAAAGACCCCCCAGAATCATTGAAAACGCTAGAAAAAAACTCTAAAGACTTCAAACCCTCTGTGCTTCAATAAAACAGGAACAGGAACAGCGAACAGCAGATCAGCTCTGATACCATGTAGGATTTGATAACCATCAAATCTTCCCAAGAAACCTGCATGCAAACACTGCTACAAGAAAAAAGACAAAAGAGAGAAACATAAGAGAATCAACTATGGCGGCCAATAGGCCAGAGAGAGGAAAATCATCTTAATAGAAAATAAGCTTCTATTAACAGAATGAAATTACAATACAATCTCCTTATGAAATGTAAAGCGGTGATTCCTTATAAAGGACACCGAAACCCTAAAAGGGAAACTCTCAGAAATAGAAACTTCCTAAGAGAAACTTAAGCAAAAAAGAGTAATTACTAAAGATTACTCTAACAGTTAGTTCCATGGTCTGTAATTGTCAGATTCAGATTGGGGACATGTCCACGATGTCTGATCTATGCATTACCCCTCTAGGTTCATACGATGTTGTCCTTGGCATGGATTGGCTTTATGCCCACATCGCCAAGATGGATTGTCGATAGAAGAGGGTTGAGTGTGTGGATGAACATGGTATTCCTAGAGTGATCTCTAGAGTGCAGAGACCCGTATCTCTTTATATGATTTCTGCTATGTAGCTTAAGCGGTGCATGTGAAAAGGATGTCAGCTATTTGCTATCACCATTAGTGACAGAGAGGAGGATTCAAAGAGGGAGCCATCCCTTGATGATTTGCCTATCCTATAGGAGTTTGCAGATGTATTTCCTTCAGAGCTCCTTGGTATGCCTCCAGCTAGGGCAGTGGATTTTCACATAGACCTTGTGCCAGGAGCCGAGCCAGTATCGAGAGCACCATATAGGATGACTACCTAGGAGCTTAGTGAGCTCAAGATTCAGTTGGAGGAGCTCTTGGAGAAAGGGCATATTCGACCTAGTGTGTCTCCTTGGGGTGCACCGGTGATCTTCATGAAGAAGAAGGATGGGTCACTTAGGTTGTGCATTGATTATCGATAGTTGAACAAAGTAAGAATCGATACCCACTTCCTAGGATTGATGATCTCTTTGATTAGTTATAGGGTGCTTGAGTGTTCTCGAAGATTGATCTAAAGTCAGGTTATCATCAGTTGAGAATTGTGGAGAGTGATATCCACAAGACTGCATTTCATACGATGTATGGTCACTACAAGTTTACCGTGGTACCATTTGGCCTCGCGAATGCTCCAGCGGTTTTCATGAGCCTCATGAATGGAGTATTTTATACCTTCATGGATAAGTTTGTGGTTGTGTTCCTAGATGATATTTTGATATATTCTCATAATGAGAAGGAGCATGAGGAGAACTTGAGGCAGGTTTTGCAAAGGTTGAGAGAGGACTAGTTGTTTGGCAGCTTGTCAAAGTGTGCGTTCTTCCGACCTGACATACATTACTTGGATGATGTTATATCCGGCGATGGGATCTCTATAGATCCATCAAAGATCTGAGCCATTATGGATTGGCTAGCACCCACCAGTCTTACTAAGCTAAGGAGTTTTATGGGGTTAGCAGGATAATATAGACGCTTTATTACAGTATTTTCCAGGTTGGCACACCCCATCACCTCCCTTCAGAGAAAGGGAAAGCAGTATGAGTAGACAGAGAAGTGTGAGAGGGCCTTTGAGGAGCTCAAGAGAGCCCTCACGAGTGCACCGATACTTGCAATGCCAGACCCAACAACAGATTTTGTAGTGTGCACAGATGCATCATTGGATGGAATAGGGGCAGTCCTTATGCATGATGGATGACCTATCTCCTACAAGTCCAGGAAGTTGAAGACTCATGAGATTAATTATCCTACTCATGACCTATAGCTTGCTGCAATGGTTCATGCTTTAGTGAGGTGGTGACACTTTCTTCTAGGTCATAGATTCGAGCTTCATTCAGACCATTAGACCTTGCAGTACATTTTCACTCAGTCGAACCTTAATCCTAGACAAAGAAGGTGGATGGAGTTCCTTTGTGATTAAAATTTTGATTTTCATTCTAAGGGAAGGAGAATGTGGTTGCAGATGCCTTGAGTAGGAGACGTCATGAGCTTTCATCTGTGACTACTTGTACCGATTTGAGAGAGTATCCTACGTCATTCGCTAGAGGATTCCTTTTATGCAGAGCTTTTTTGGTTGGTGCATTCTTAGATACCCTTAGAAGGGAAGTATTTAGAGTATTATTTGGAATCTGATGGACTACTACATCATAGAGGGCGTAACTATGTACCTTCTAGTGGGGACTTGTGTGAGTTCATTATACTTGAGGCACACAGAGCACCTTATGCAGCACACCTCGGTGTTAAGAAGTTACATGCAGATTTGAGACAGTTCTACCATTGGCTAGGCATGAGACTGTAGAATATTACTAGTATTGTTGCGAGATGCCTAGAGTGCGAGAGGGTGAAGGAAGAGCACCGCCACCCCGGTGGGCTTCTACAGCCATGTGAGATTGCTGAGTGGAAGTGGGATACTATATCTATGGACTTTATTGTTGGTCTTCCCATGTCTTCTCACCGCTGTGATGCCATCTTGGTGACAGTCGACATGTTGACCAAGGTTGCGCACTTCTCACCCATGCGTACTACATTCACAACACGAGACGTAGCTCAGGTTTTTTTGGGGATATTGTCAAACTTTATAACATTCCCTGTAAGATCATTTCTGATATAGACTCATTGTTCACATCAGCCTTTTGGAGATAGTTACAGACAGCGTTGGGCACTAGGCTTAATTTTAGTACAATGTATCACCCTCAGACAGATGGTCAGACCGAGAGAGTTAATCAAGTATTGGAGGATATGTTGTGCATGTATGTGATAGACCATCAGGTCAAGTGGGAGGAATACCTACATCTGGTCGAGTTTGCCTATAATAATGGGCATCATTCTTCTTTAGGTATGCCACCTTATTAGGCCTTGTATGGTAGACCTTGCAGGACACCCTTAAGTTGGGACAGGATTGAGGATAGAGTATCTATTGGTCCTCAGTTAGTCAGAGAGATGGAGAAGCAGGTGGATATGATTTTACGTCTTAGAGAGGCACAGGATAGATAGAAGAAATATGCAAAGGCGAAGAGGGTTGATAGAGAGTATAAGGTCAGAGATATAGTCTTCTTGAGAGTGCGACCGCACAAGAGTCTGATCTGATTTGGAAAGGGCTCTAAGTTGGAACCTTAGTTTGTTGGACCATTTGAAATCTTGGAGAGAATAGGACCAGTTGCATATCGTCTAGCTTTGCCACCTGGCCTGTCACACATCCACGATGTGTTCCATGTTTTTGTACTTCAAAGATATATTTATAATGAGACTCACATGATAGATTGGGATGCCTTGCAGGTGGAGTCGGATGGGCAGCTAGTGCTGGAGCCCATTCATATTTTAGCCATAAGGACCCTTTCTCTTCAAGGCTGAGAGATGGACCAGGTTAGGGTCTAGTGGGATTGTTATGATGAGGTCACGACTTCATGGGAGGACGTAGCACAGATGAGATCTCAGTACCCATATTTTTTTTATGAACTCCAGGAGGAAGTTCATGCCTAGTGGGGGAGGATGTGAGGCCTCACCCCGACCCATCATAGCTCAGCTGATACACCTATTTTGATACATTATGATTCTATATTTTGAGACATTATATTTGATGGACTAGACATTATTAGTATTTGTTATGTCATGTGATGATTACTTAGTATACTTGATCGATGACGTTTTGGGTATATGCATGTATTATGATGATTATTTCAGTATTTTAAATTCAAATGGAAAAATATGTTATGTTATTATGATTGTGTAATCAATTATGGTTATTAGGTGCAGAAATGGAAAAAAGGCTATTAAATGGAAATGTAAAATGTTCAGTCAATTGATTATGCAATTTGATATGTGTGTGTGTGTGTGTGTGATTTTATTGAGCTACTAATGTTTAATTTAGTGTGCATAAAAATTACCATGAAAATTATCAGAGAACCAGTAACTAACCATATGTGCAAACTGTATAGCCAAGGTTGAATCTAATGAAGAGATTCAAACCTTGTTGTCAAGTGATTTGATTCGTGACAGTAAATTGTATGTATGTGTTAGTTGTTTTCACTGTGCAATTAGTGGCATGTCGATGTTGTATTATGTTATTTTATAGTGTCACTTGACACTTGTTATGTGTTTATGTAATGACATGCCTACTAAGATTGGCAATGTAACCCAATTAGATTTTTTTAAACTTAAATTTTGTTCTAGTCACTTTTAGAGGCCAAAAAGTGGTCCTAAAGATCAATTTTAGCAAAATCCAAATACCTTAGTGATAGGGGTATGGGTTAGAAACATTTCTAACACCTCTAGAACACACTAGTGGCCTTGGTGACCCTGCTAATAATCTATTTCCCACATGTTACGAAAATGGAGTGAGTCTTAACCTTTTACCCAAACCCACACTCTTTCCAATTTTGCAATTATGATAGGGGTCAATTCTGAATTTAATATTAATGGGTAGGATTTGGAGGCCTTTTTAGAAGCCCGTTTGGGAGTTAGAGGGTGTTCACCCACTCTCTACTTTTAGAGACATTAGGGTTTTGGAATAAAAGTTGTAGACTCCAAAGATGTATATGAAATCGCAGTCATTGTAAATATGAGAAAGTTTGTGTGTTCAAATTTTATGAATTGCTATTATAAAATGTCTCCAATGGCCTTACCTTGCAAAATCTCAAGTTAAATTCTCTTTAATTCCTCTTTGAAAATATTAAGTTATAAACATGAAACCTTAAATTAGATTTTTGCAACCTCAAAACTTATTGAAAAAAAAATACCATGTTAGCAAAGGATTCAAATCAAATGGTGACACTAAATAAATAATCACCTATTAGTAATACCATGTAAATGATTCACTTAATGTAATGCCTAAAATATAACATGTTAATTTTTTTCAACTTCAACAATGCCATGGAAAAAAATGAAATGCATTGACAAAAAAAATGAAAACACCACTTCCAGATTTTTAAAAGAGCAAAATGCTCTCTGGAATTTTATGGGGAATGACTTATTCCCTTTGACCACAGAGAATATTCCATTCTCTTGCTTGGTAAAAGGGTTAGAATACTAATCCTCCCTTTAATCTCTATTGGGTTGTGCAAACCTTTAATTAAACCATATAAAACAAAAACATATTCTAATTCTTGCTCTTATTACCTCTTAATTTCGTAGGCCCCACATCCACTTCACCCTCCTTATGAGCAAATGGGGTTGACTGGGTTTAATTTTAAACTCCTAAAACAAAGCAAAAAATATATAAAATGAAGAAACTTTAATAAAGCAAATCTTAACTTGCAAATTACTCCACCTTGGGCGCCACTTTTCTTGGGCCCATGAACCTCCACCTTGGTTGGCATACCTTTTTCCGCTTGCTTTGAGAAAGCATGCAACATGCTTGATTTGTGGGCCCCTCCATTTTGTTTGGCCTTCAAACTGTTTTATTTCCCCTCCTTAAGGAATTTCGAATTCCTCCATGCAGCCCTTTTTTTATTATGTCACATCACCCACCCACTTGGCATGTGGGCCTTGGGCTAAGAAATAAGGGGTGATGTGATGGGTAGGGTAGGTTAGTAGGTAGGTTAGTAGTGTTAAGTTAGTTTAAGATTTATTAATGAGTATTAGTTGTAATTAAATTGTAGTTATTTATTTCCTTTTTTAAAGAAGTTTAAGTTATATAAAAAGGAGATTATGTTTTATATGTTTTTTTTTTAATAATGGTAGGAATTATTAGTTTCTTTTATTTTTATTTATTTATTAAATGGATCATGTTGTGTATAGAGTAAGTGCATTAAATATAGATAAGGGGTATGATATAAATTATTTTTAGTAAGAAATTGAGTTATAAATTATTTAAATAACGTGGGTGTACTGAAGATTTAAGACTTTTCTTGAATAAAAAGAGTGAATTAGAATGTTATAGTTTTAGTTATCAATTAGTCATAAAATTTATGTTAAATCTTAGAAAATTTTAAACGTATCTTTTGTATTAAAATGAGATAAGATAATTGTATTGTGCGGAGTTTATTTTAATTATGTTAGGAAAATCTAATGGAAAGAAAATAATGAGATTTGGGTTTATTTTAGGAATTTAATGAAATTGAATAGGGTTAATTAATTTGGTTGATAATACTAGAGTTGATAGGTTATTAAAGAGATTTTTATTTAGTCAACTAGGTTGTGACCTAGGTCGATGTTTAAGATACACTAATTGACAGAAATAACCAAATGTTGTTAGAATAACACGTATTAGATTTTAACGAATCATGTTTCAACTAGGAGTAAGGATTCAAGTATTGCTAGATTAACCGAACTTAACTTATATACTTAACAAAGGGATTACGATCTTATGCCACTCATTGCATAAACATAAAATTAGAGTTTAATCCACCCGACCCTAGTGGTCCTGTTGCACTAAACTGTAGGGTCTCTATCTGTATTTTGAGTTGGAATTACCGACTTTGTATCCGCCCTTGTTGTGACCCAAACTCAATCTAGTCTTGACCTTGCAACTCGAAAACTGACCTCACCATGTCGTCATCTTTCAGTAACGTATTCAGTACTAGTTGTGTCTTCATAGTTGTTTGTATTGTTTTAAAAAAAAAATTGTCTGTGTGTTTTTTCCCTAGTTTTGGGCATGACAATTGTGATTCACAGAGTGATTTAGAAATTGAAAACCCAACCAAAATGTTGATACATGGATATACAAATTATAGATGTATACACAACATGGAAGACAAAATTATTGAAATAGTACCTGCTCAAGATTGTTACCCGATTGGAATATTTAAAGATAAGCATGCTGAAGAGATGAATTTTCCAATGCTATTTTTTGGAGAGCCACACCATGATGAAATTGTACAAAAATTCAAATACGAAAAATTGGCACAATGGGAACTACTTCATTCGCAGCGAGATTTTGCTCTTCACACAACAAATCTTTTTCAAAGCCGTTAAGATACTAATACACCAAGTGTTGTCTACAATGTGGGTAAGAATAAGAAAAGGTCAATTGAAAGGAAAGCAACTTTTGGCAAGGGACGTAAAACAAAAACCCAACTTGGAGAAGATTTTTTTTTTTTTTTTAAAGCCAAAGTGGGATATCCACCATATTTTATTAATATAAACTGATTCAAAGACCCCCCCGTGGAAGAATCAGGAAGAAACCCCAGGATCTTAGTCGTATACAATATTATAAAATATGACAATTTTTACATTTGAGTTTCACATAGAAACTCATGAATCTGAGAAGGATGTATTTCAATGTTTACATATAGATTTATCTCAAGCCCACTACCTTTGTATCGTTACAGCATTAAAACATAGCTATCCCTCATAAAATCTTCAAAATTATGAAGGGATCAAAACTGGACTATGCTGTTTAATTTGGTTAACATAAAATATCAGGACTTCGAATAATAATACTAGATTTGCCTCTGTCGAGCAGTTTGTTAACCTGATAGTCACGGGAGAGGCGGTTGCAAAATGCTAAGTTTATCGCGGGTGTTCAACTGTGAAAAACTAAACTTATTCCTCCATAGGCTCGACAGCGGCAGGTCCCCAAGCTTTTTCCCAACCCACTGGCAGAGCAACAACATTTTCTTCTTCCCAACCATCAGTTGTGTATTGCATCATTGGGCGAATGTTGGAAGACTGCCCGGGCGAAAGGGGAACATTCATATCAGGAACTTGTTTTATGTTACCAGATGAATCCTTGTAGCAGCTCGGGTGTTGAACCAATGGCAATGGAGACAGCAAAAGATCCAAGTCAAATGTGCAAGGCTCTGTATTTTGTCAGCCAAAGGTTTCCCAATGGACGCACCCACAATATGTAAGTTGTCATGTAGTACTCAGAAACTCTTCTTCTCCATCGCCCATTTGAAGCTGTCGTATGCCATTAGGTGTTCATGGCTAGCCATAAGATCATGGTGTGAGAATAGTCCACCCACCAGCGCATTGCTTGACCAGAGGTCATACCTCGGTAGTGCCTCCATGAGTCGTGTTCCCTGTATAAATTGGGGCCGAACGATCTTATTCGTGATATAAACCACCATGTCCATTAGGTTTGATAGGAAAATCGACACCATATAAGAAGGGTAGACCACAATCCTAGTTTTGGGGGCCAAAATGTGTTCTCCCACAACACGTCGAATGGCCCTAAAATGCAGCATTGAGTTGGTAATAAAAACGCGGTCAAGATCCGGCCCATCAATTATGTTTGGGAGTGGGGATTCAACAGCCTTCGGGGAAATATATACTCTGTAATTCCTTAGAAGGAGCTCATCGTGCAAATTCCCACAAGTCTGACAAGAGGGGAAAACCATGTGCATCATTTTGAACTTCACAAATACACTGCACTGTATGATGAACCAGGAGTAATACGATTATGTTTTATACAGGGAAAGGTATTTGTAGTTCTCCAATGGGTATAAATGCATTCATGCCAATTAATATCAAATTACCCATGATCTGATTCTGATATATTGGGCACTACGCACATTGTAATGTAGGATGTGAATCTTTGATCTCGCATTCACTTAAGTTATCATTTAACATGCCCGCATAAATTTTTGTACTATTTTTATAGTGTCGGCATATAACTGCAGAGAAAAAGTGCTTAATATTTGCCCACTTATGATGTCATACCGCTATGTCACACGGATCTATCTGTGTTTCCATGTGAATTGTGGATTCAATGTCATTCTCTCAAATCATTCAGTGAATCCAAATTGCATATCTGCACAGTAACTAACTTCCCATCCGCACATTTGAAGCCGATTCCATTGATGACTGTCTTTCGGAATTATAAATTTCTTGTAACTTGGCATCCTGATTTAACATTACATCACATTTGAAGGACATTACCTCATGACCATCACATCCTCTGTTTGCCAGGTGATCTGCTAATTGATTGCCTTCCCTCAACGTATGTGAAATCTATACTTCTTGGAATGTATCTAATAATAGCCAAATTCGCTGAAGGATATGCATGATTCTCCAATTATGAGACATTCGCTTGATACATGCTGTGATTATAACACTCGAATCTCCTTCTATATGGATCTTTTAGAGTCCACCCTTTTTAGCCAGTAATAATCCTTCAAATAATGCCTGAGCCTCAACCATATTATTTGATCCAATTGGAAGTGGACAACATTTTATTGCTAGTAATAGTCCTTGATGATCCTGGATGCATACCCCTACTCCTGATTTTCCTGGGTTCCCCCTTGAGGAACCATCAAAATTTATTTTACTATCCCCTATTAACGGTGGAATCCATTTGATTAAGTCTCTGGCCAGCATTTTATTCGATGTTTTTTTGTAACACCAACCAAATGGTATGTGTATTTGCTTCCATTGTTGCAATATTGAAGAATCCCATGAGGTCATGACCAAGTTGTGCTTAAGTTTGTTGTGACTAGCATTGACTAGTTCTGATATCGACCTCTCTAGAGCATTTGTAACTACCTCAATTGAAGAGGAAGTTATTCGAAAAACTCTTTTGTTTATCTCCCACCAAATGGCCCATACAACTAATGCCGGGGAGCATATCCAAATTGCTGAAAAGAGGGATGTAGAGTATAACTATGGCCATGATTCAAATAAGTCCCAGAGTTTGTTTGGTAATGGTGTTAAGTAATGTAGCTTCTTAAGAACAAAATACCAACATTCCTGTGCAAATTGACAATTTAGAAATAGGTGATCTACATCTTCCTGTTGGTTGTCACATAGAAGACAATTAAAAGATTGAGCTATGTTGATTCTATGTAGTCGCTCACTGGTTAGTGCCCTGTTATTCAAAGCTAGCCAAGCAAAGCATCCTGCCTTGGGTAGATTCACATTGTTCCAGCAGAAAGTGTATGCTTGAGATGGTTTTGTAATTGCATTTCTCTATTGGTGAATTTTATATCCCTCCTTGATAGTAAATCTTCCATCTGCTCTCGGGGCCCATAGTAATTTATTCTCTAAGTTTGATAAGTAGACCAAATTTTGCGAGAAGATTTTCTCCAAGCTTTGTATCTCTTGGGAGGATAAAGGCAAATCATGAGGTTCTTTCCATATTACCTTCCTAGAGTGTAGACATACTGCTAAAACATAATCATTTAAATAGACTCCCCAATTATTTTCTGATGTATTAACTA
>MU225809.1:133548-165163 GCA_018584345.1 Thuja plicata | reverse complement strand
TTTTATGTATTTTCCAAATGCATCGATCTCTTGTATATATACATGGCAAAGACAAGAAGAGACATGTCCCTTAATGGGACATGTCTATTCATTAATCTAATTTATTAATTTAACTATATAGTTATTAGAAGAATAAATATAGATTAACTTTATACATATATATATGCATATTAATATATAAAATAATTATTATATATATATATATATATATATATATATATATGTATAAGTAATAAATCATTTCTCATAATAATCATATAGTCAGATTTATTTATCTGACCGATGCTACATACATCAACAGTTTCAAACTTTAAAATATATATCAGCAGCATAAGTTTATAAATGTCCACAAAATGACATATAGTGATATGTCCAAATGTGAAAAACAGCAAACTTAAAGACTGCATCTTCCTTTTCCCCCTCCTAAAATAACTCAAATTTCCAAGCCTTGAACTAGTAGGTGTTGAGGTATTTAAATGAGGAGTTATTTCTTCTTCTTCATCATCAAAGTCCCTGTCTTCGTCATCCTCCATTTCATTGCAGTCACCCTAAAACCTTGTTTTGAGCAAGCACAAAGAACAAACAACTCAAAAAAAAAATCAAATTATAAGTTGCTGGGCGTGTCCAGGCAGCAGAAAGAGTCCATCACAAGGACTCGCGAGTCTTGATGTCGGACTCGTGCGAGTCCATGCTTTAGACTCGTGAGTCCAAAGGGAGTGACTCGCCTGGACTCGACTCGCGAGTCCATGGCAAGTCGACTTGGCTTCCATTGGACTCGCAAGTTCAGTCGAGTCCGGCGATTTTTAAACTATTTCCAAGGCCTAGGCCATTAGTTATATTATTCTTTCATGTATTACGAATGTATATGCATATAAGTGAAATTAAGCATGACTGTCATATAAATCCGAATTCCAATATTATGCATATATTCCAAGACTGCAATATATGTATTTGAATCTGCTGTGTATTCCATTTCTTATTTAATCTGATCTGCCTCCTTTCCTCAAATGAAACTTCTTCCCTTTATATCTCTCAATGGGAGGCAGAGGTCACACCTTTTTATCATAAATGCGCTTTGGCAAGAGAGACAACCTTTCACCATTAGCACCCTTGAAAGAGTGCAACTATTTATTATTTCTGCCCTTTGTAAGGGATACAACCCATAGTTCCCATACTTGGACTCGACAAGGCTAACCCGACTCGGGACTCGGCAAGACTCGACAAAGTGAAAAAACCCAAGAGAATTTGAGATTTTTAAGGATTTAAGACTTGTTTCATGCACCCATTATTATATAAACTTTAAAAACACTATAACATCATCAAATAGAAGCTAATTTGATCACATGCACAAGTTTACATCAATTAGACAAGTATAAACTATAAATACAAATTGTAGCTTTAGGAAATAGCAGACTTGATATATAAATATTCTCAAATATATACAAAACTCATGGAATATGAAATCCATGGCATCAAATGTTTCAAACAAATATCAATAGAAAAACTACAATTCTATGGTTCAGCCACTTAGAGGAGCAAGAATCCTTCCTACGAAGTTATCTAACGTAGGTCTTGGATGTTTTAGCAGCCGTAATATTTTTTAAACTACGAATATGCAAAGATTTGCAACAAGGGATATGTATTATGTAGAGTTTTATGATCATGATATATACTGACTTGCTTAGACTTATAGTTTGATGGGGGTTTGGGGAACCCCAAAAAAAGGTTGAGGGTAGCACCCCTTGCGGGGGTTTGAGGGTGAAAGAGGTAGAGAGATAGGTCTAGATCGAAGGAGAGAGGAGAGAGCGAGATAAAGAAAGGTAGAGAGAGGGGATAGAGGAAGAGTGATAGGGAGAGAGATAGGTTTAGAGTTCAAGGCAGATAAAGAGAGGCAGATAGAGAGAGTGAGAGAATGCTGATAGGAGCCTGCTGATTATTGAAATTTGACAAGTTTGAAAAGTTATGAGATCTTCTAAAACCTACAATTTGCATTGTAACTCCTAGAGATTTGAAACCACTCTCAAACATCCTGGCAATATATACATGAAATATAACTTAAAGTATAAGAAAGGAAAAACACATATAGAAATGTGACTTATACTTGAATGTTATATTCATGTATATATTCTACTAAACTGAAGAGAATGAGATTGACTTGAAGGCAAAGATGGAGAGTTAAATTTAATGTATATTCTAGAATCATAAACCTGAAAAACATTAAAACTTTTAGACTTAAACAGGAAAAAAATCAATTTTCGCCGAGTTTGAGCATCCAAACTCGCTCAAACTTGGTGAGTTTGGCGAGTCTCGCCCAAGACTCAGCCAAGTCCGATCCCCTCAGAGTCGCCGAGTCTTGACAAGTTTGGGAACTATGACACAAACTTTCACTATCAGATCTGCACTTCTTATATGAATCAGATCTGTACTTCTGATTCCTTCTTTTCTTATTACAGAACAAACACTTATTTCCTTCATCCTTTCTTGGATGCCCATTTCAAATGAATCCTTGTCCCTTTAATATGTTCCCATTTGAGAGAGGAGTCATGGCTTTTCATTATTTTGCCCTTTTGAAAGAGTCACAACTCTTGAGCATTAACTACATTCTAATTATCTTCTATTTTAGGAAATTGCTATCTTGAACTGTTTTCTTTATTTTAATTTGATGATTATTATTTCCCTTGAATTAAATGATTTCTTATTTTTGTGGGGACATGACATTAAACCCTCTATTCTAAATCAAACATAATCTCAGATCGAGCTAAAGAGAGTACAATGTTGGGCAATCTTACCAACACAAACTCTTTTTGTTGAAGTCAATCACTTGAGATACAATGCATGTGTTTGATGAAGGACTTTTGCAAGATTTTTGCAACATGTACCTGTCAAGCTCTTAAGCTCATGGGATTTCCTTTCTTAATGAAGGATTTTGTTAAATTTATAGATGTTTGATTCAAGATGCAAACAATGAGGATTTGACCTTGAATGAACAATGGATATTGATTGAGATGAGTGGAGAATGGACTAAGAATAGTCAAAAATAGTTTTTGAGGGCTCTTTATGTTGAACACACTCCGGATGCTGAGAGGGGGGGGGATCAACATAAACCAAAAACTTGCTTCATTAATCAGATAACTTCAATACTCTTCACATGAAACATTAAGAAAGTAATGAACCGAAACAACAACACATAAACACCAAGGTTTTATACGTGGAAAACCCAAACTGGGAAAAAAAACGGTGAGCACTTGCTCACAAAGATAATTCACTGATGTATATAGATTGATAACAATAATTGTAGGAGCTCACTGTTTCGGAAAGGCTAACTGCCTATACAATACCAAATAGATGGGAGCTCACTGCTCCAGACTTGCATACAAAGGCTCAGTGCTAGAGTAGCAAGATACAGAATGAACTTGTGCACCCATGACTCACTGTCCAAGGTACAAAGAACTCTCCACAGTAGAATAAGAGAAGTTCTCCTGATAATGCAGCTAATCTACACAACTTTGTCACACAGTCTCTGCCTTCGCTTCTTTGATTTTTGCTCTTCCAAAACTCTGCTTGTAAATCTTCACTTGCTTGCTAACCACATGTTCTCACTTCCATTCATATAATTTGCCAAAGCACAAATTGTGCTTATATACAATATAGGTCATTGGAGATTACCAAGGTCAGGCGTGGCAGAAGGATATTAAAATTAAGTTACAAGTCGGCCAAGGCAACAACAAAATGCAATAAGGTCCCATGCCAGAAGCATCTGGACCAAAACATAGAATGGACCTAACCGGATAAGAGATAAACATTAACTGCATAGGTCACATATAGCACAAATCCATCCGGATAAGAAATAAACATTAAATGTATAACTTGGACCAAAATCAAGAAGCATGATCCTCTCCAGGAGAGAGAGGGACCATGAACAAGCTACACATAACCCAATGCTAGATCTACAATTACTGGAACAACTTTCAAAACCATCTCAAACATGTAGTCACACTGCCCAAAGAACCACTTAACTTGCCAAGTGAATCTGGACCTCCACATGCTATGGTGAGATCCATACGCCACGCCAAAAGCCATGTCACTTGCCAACAATCCATGTCAGAAAGCCATCACAACGCATTTCCGGACCATACCAAGAATTGATCTTAACTGCAACACTTGATAATACAGTTTCCGGATCACTAGAGAATGCCACAACCAAGACCAAAACCTGAATCTATCTGCATAACCATCAACACACCTTCAACCCTGTTTCCGGGGTGGAAACCTTCCGGAAAGCACAAATGAAGCTCTGTCACCAGCAACAGTAAAACTATTATTTGCAACTGTGTAACACTACCACTGAAACATAGATATCCGGTCCGCACAAACTTCCAGACATAAGAATACAACACTGAAGCACTAATAAACACCTCTTTCTTATGAACACAGATATACTAGAACTTGTCTTTAGCTATTACCTCTGGACCACAATACTTCCAACACCGCCGGACCATAATGTTTGACATCAATGACAACTAGGCATATATTTCCAACGCTTTAGTGGGCTTTAAAATGGGTGTGAGTAATTAGTCATTTTTATTTATTTATCTTGACTAATTAATTGTGCATGTGTTAAAAATGGAAGGGAATCATAGAGGAGTTATGATGGACTATGAATGGATAATTATATTTTTTTATTTGTGGAGAATAAATGAATGAACATGAGCTTAATAAATTAAATAAAATGACTAATTTAATTAATTAGTGGTGGTAAATGAAAGGGGAATTAGCATAAAAATGAGGAATTGTCGATATCGAATTAATATGATGTTAGCTATGACATTAAAAGGTGGTGAGAATTAAGTGCCACAAAACCATATACTTATTCCAATGAGCGAATTTTGACTTATCGCTCAAATTGAGCTTGGCAAACCAGTTTTTATATTCTAATACCACCTCCAACATCTTGAGTTGAAGGCACACAACATATGGAAGATGTCACCAATTAACCCCCTCCCTTGATGGCAGCTTTCTGAACTTCAAACATTTTTTGCAATCAAGCAAACTTAACCTTGGTGAGACGCTTGCTGAAGACATCTGCCGTTAGATCCTCTCTTTGAGGATACCAGAGATTGGTCATCATTTCTTGGATGCATTGTTTAATGAACTGCAAAGGAATCTCAATATGATAAGTAGGAGATATTTTCTACAGCAATTCAAATTGTGATATTGCTATCAGGATTCACTGTGTAGTTTTTGAGTCAAACTCATTGACCACTTCTCATTAAACATGAGTCAATGAGTTTGACTAAAAAACTACACAGTTGAATCCTGATAGCAATATCACGAATCTCAGTATGTTTTGTCGTAGCACGAGCCATTGGATTATGAGCCACATGAATAGTTTTGATGATTACATAGCAAAGTGGTAGGTCTAGGTTGGACAATACCGATATCTGCTAGAAGTTAGCAAAACTAATAAGCAATTTTGTTGTAGATCTCTGAAGGAAAAAGAGAAACCACCTATTGCATTTAACAACACCTTGTAACCGTTCTAGATCCTAAATGTAAAATATATCTTGATGTAGATCTCTGAGTATTAATATCTTCTGCCCAGTTAGAATCAGTATATACCACTAACTTCTTATCACCGTTTCTCAAATATTTGATTCCCATGTAAAATCCTTCCTTTGATATATAGAGAATCCTCTATGCTCCCTGCCAATGACTGTACTTGGGTTCGTGAGTAAACTTGGAAACCAAACTAATTGCAAATGAAATATCAGATGGTATGAGTTAGCTAGATAAGACTCACAACTAATTGTCGATTAAGTTTTGCATTAACAAGGGGTGAAGTACACTTATTAGTAGAAAGCTTTATATGTGATTGATAGGGAGTTGAAGTTTTGCAATCCAATGTATTGATATTGGTATAATTATTAATTTATTGCACTTTATATTAAATTTACTTAGGTAATTAGTATTTATTTACTTAAGTACATTACGAAATAGTTGAGCATGTGTCATCTCATCAATTGATGGGAGGACACACCATCTCTGCCTCATTCAATCTCCTTGATTGACAATAGTTAGGTGCCACTTCTCATCAAGTTGAGTCTACATGACACTACAACTCCTCCATGTAGAGTTGATCCTTCTGATCACTAAGGCTTTCTGGGACACTTGTTATCTTGGCTTATTCATCCTAAAGCCTATATATATCGTCTTTTCTTTCATTTTGATTTTCTAGAAATACAGATACTGGACTTTTCTCATTTTGTCTTTTGAATGTTATTGAATTTATACTAATTATGTTGTTTTGATTTAATGGAGATATAATTTTGTCAATCATTCTTTATTATTAAATCTAACATGGTATCAGAGCTGGGCAGTTTTCGCTGTATTTACTTTTTAGTTTACGCTGTATTTACTGTATTTACGCTGTATTTTGTTTAGGTTTATGTTTCTGCCAGTTGGGGTGATCTACATTTATCTATGAGGCCTTTATGGAAGAAAACGACTGTTCTTTTGTGTTCAGAAAGATCAAATCAGTTAGGATTGATTGTTATTTTGTCCAAAAATGACACTGTATAGTCAACTAATGAAAAATTTCATTGTAGGGTATTTGTAATATGCAGCCCTGTTTGCCTTTGTTATTTTGTTTCACGAAGTGTTTTGCAATAGTTTTGGATTGACAAATAAAATGCAGATGAAAGAAATATTTGCAGCAACTAATAACTCAGAAAATTTGATAAAACACAGAAATACATAGAGTTGAAAATTTCAGATTTTATTTCTGCTCTGAAAGTGCAATTTTTTCCAAATTTAAGAGCAACCTATATCATTAAATATCATTACATATCTATTTCAAGCATACCCAGAAAATGTAGCAATGAAACATTGAAAGGGCTTGAGCTGTTCACAAAATATGCATTTTGACCTCCCTGGAAATGGATGCCACTCCCAAGAACCCTCTCTGTCTAAGGAATATGTAGCTCTGAATGTGGAAATCCATGATTACACCCAATGTGCAAACAGACACAACAAAAACCTCAAACGCCTCTGATGAATGTGTATGCCCTGCTGCAAGAAGTACGAACAACAATGGTAATGGCACAACCAGTCAATAGGAGCATAAATCAGAACAAACTCCTCAAAATCCCTCTTAATCAGTTCACCAAAAACAATTATGCAGAATAAACTCCAACAAGATTAATATTTATATCACCGATCAGCCGAACTGTGTTTCCTGAATGAAAACACCAAGAATTGTCCAGATTATCTTCCAACAACACAGCGAATGTCGCCTGCAAGGGGTTTCATCCTCACAAACCTGAGACAGACCAAGTCCAATCTCCAAAACCATGCAGGGTTTTCTCAAAGAGAAATATCAGAAATCACCAAATCAACATATCTCAAATGAAGGTCGAAATCCCAATACATAGAATCTCAATGAGAACTAGGGCAACAATAGATTAGGGCAACTCTGATTTATTAAAATAATAACCTTTGCCCTTTTTAAATATTTCACTTATCTCTCCTAAAGTGGACATCCCTTTTTGCTCTTTAAAATATCATTTAAATCTTTTATTTTCTTTTCACTTTAGGAGGCCACATAAAATGATATTAAAATATGATTTTACCTCTTTAATTTTAAGTTTTAACGTCCCCTTTATTTCACTTAATCTTGTGATTAGTTGGCAACTTGACAAGTTTGTGAACTATGGTTCACATGGATGGCTTCTATCTTGAAGATGGCTTCAAGGTGGGTTGGTTCAATTGCCAGCAAGTGATTATTTTCTTCTTGATATATTTCCTATACTTCTTGTTCAACAACATTAATGGCTGTAGTAGTCGGTAACGACTCTCTTAGCTTGCTCAAAGTGACTTGTACCCAATTTATTATCCCTTCTAGATATAGGCATTAAATGTCACATTGTGTTTGAGGGTAGGACAATGCAAATAGAGGTCCCTTTGATGCCTTGGTCTGTGTTTCCTTGAATTTGAGTTGCTTGCACATTTTGTTGATGCTTGATTTGAAATTAATGAGTTAAATGTATAACAGTATAAGTATATGCCATTTGAATGCTTGTCTTTGATTGAATGGACCAAATAGCCAATGAAGTGTTTGCTTGCTTTGAATATTCAAATGTTTACAATTTGAAAGTAGAAACTAAATCTGGAGCTGTTCTTAGTGCAAGAATGAAGGACCTGCAATGCGCTTTTTGCCTTTTGTTTTATAGATTTTATATTGTTTTTCCATTTTTTGAAATGTGTTTTAATGCTCAAAGGAAATTATATCTAATCATGTAGACTTACCAAATTAAATATGGTTTATTTTGTGTTTTTGTGTTTTATGATTAGATGCATGAAAGAGATCTATTTTATGCTAAAATGATGAATTTGAATGCAAAAATTAGTAAGCTAAAGAGTCCCTTTGCTTTTGCAATTAATAATTAATTGTCTATATTTGCTGACGTTTTTGGATGCTATGTTGAGAATGCAATGGATTTTTGCTAATTTACTCGTTTGATTGTTTTGATAATTTTTGAAGAGATGATAATGTTGTTTTTGAAAATAACTTCTTCAAAAACAAAAATAATCTATTTTGACAAATTAGAACTACTCTATCCTACATCCAAAATTGCAAGCAAATCTTACGGGCTTAGAGAAAAGGAAAATTCTACATCCAAGATTGCAAGCGAATCTTACAGGCTTAGACAAAAAGAAAATTCTTACACTAAAACTGACAACTAACTAATATACTTTAACCTATTTGAAATAAAATAAATGCAATCAGAAATCTCACATTTTGATATATGAGAATCCCACATGTAGGGATTGTAAGTGATGGCAGTGTTGTCCTCAAGGACCTAGCTGTCATTCCTTGCCTTTCTCTCAATTGAGGGTTCTGTGTGGGTGGTGGAAGGAAGATGTGAAAGACCAAAGCAAAAAGGCACCAAGACACACGAAGTTATTACTGAAAAGAGCTTGGGAGCTGTTTGAATCAATAACCTTGTTAGCTAGTTTCTTTTTAAGGAACCTAGAGGCTGTATGTTGTTAGTAGATTTAACAAAAATCATGTGGGAGCTATGAATAACTTAAAGATAACAGTGCATTCCTTTCTTGAATATAGACCAATAAGCATGCTAAAAGAAACTCTTCAAGAAAATGGAAGCCTGACAATTCATGGAAGAGAAGATCCTTTAAAAAGCTACCAAGACTATATATCACAAGAAGTTTACCATTAAAGAAGGAAACAATAAGTTTTCATGCTAGGTACATCAAACCAAGAAAACAAAACACAAAAGATGAAAGAGTAAAGTGATGCAAAAAGATTATGGACGCAAGGAAAATTGACTTGTTTTCCCTTTTACAAATAATTTATTTGCCACTTAACAAACATGTGTTTGCTGGGGCATTCCATGATTGATGATGGGACAGACCAATAAAATATGGTTGAATGTGTCAATTTTAAGTAGACAACTAAGTTTTGGAAAGTGACAAGCAAAAAGGGCTAAAGATAAATCCAAATAAGCACAAAAATTACGAGGGGGAATGATCTAACAAAGCACTTAACTAGATTGAGAACGGTAAAGAGAGAATGGCATTTTTATATTTCATGCCTTGGGCTATTGGGCCATCATTGGACTTGCCATGTATGCATATCTATTTTTATCCACACACATATTGCCTACTTAGGAAAGCAGCCAACAAATCTAGGTAGGTGCTGCTTCTCAAAATAGGTGTGAGATCACAAAACTTATTGGAATCGCTTTGCTCGTTGTCCAATGTTTAGACCTACAAAAGCAAGATGGATTATCATGTGCAACATAAACTAGTCTTGGAAATAGAAATTTGAATTGAAAGCGCAGATACATTTACGTACCGTACATGCACTCTTCTTGTCTACCCAAGCCTTGCAAAACAAATAAGAAATGTGATCAAGTGCATTTCAAATTCAAAGTTTTAGGAAAAACATGGATAAGAGGATGGACCATTGACGCGGGGTGTGGGATACATTTGTGTTGGCTTGTTTGAATGACCCACAAGACAAAACATTGTGCCATAGAGAGTTTTAATTTTAGAAATTGGGGTTCTTGAAGCTCATTTGTTCCTAAGCATTTGAGAGGGATTTCAGAGCTCTTGATTGATGTTGATGAAATCAAGCACAAAAGAAATCTATGAAGAGCTCATGACATGTTGATTGGTATTATGGTACATGCACAAGGTCTGGTAGACCCTTGATATACTATCTTCAAAAATTTCTTTTGCCCATAATTTGATTTTTGTTAGATCTACAAGTTTGACCTAGTCAAATTCAGGGAAAAAAGGGTCAAAATGTAGGCATCTAAGCTAGGACTAGGTAGGTGCTTTCTTTATTTTCTTTTCATTTGAATTTTTCTACTATTTGGGCAAGCTTGAATTTTGGCGGGTTGGCAAATGTGTTTGCTCCTTTCAGTAGTAATTTATTGGTACTTACGTGATCATGCATTTCCCGTAGCAAATTATTTAGTACTTTGGCAAGTTTGCATTCACATATTGTGAAAAAGAGGTAAATATTAATAGTGAATCTAGTTTTCTCAAATTTCATGAAATTTTCCACTTTTTATGTTTTCTTTGGGATTTTGAATGGTTTTATGATTTTTAGGGATTTTATAGAGGGATTTTAATTTGATTGTGCAAGATTCATACATTTGTTGGAGCAACGTGCAAGAGCAAAGATGAGTTTCAATATTTTATGTAGACATTGTTTTTTGGCAATCTAGCCATGCTTCAACGAGTAGGTTTGGACAAAGTAGCAAGGGTTCCATTGGTCTGACCTTTGAGTAGGTTGTGTTGTGACATTCTTATTCGTTGGGATGCAGATTGGAACACCATTTGTTTTTTAGGAGTCTCAAAAGAGTAATCGTCATTGTGTATAATGTCCTTTAGGATTTTGGTGGTCCTCGTCCAACACAATAGTCTTGTTTTGGATGAGACTGCATTTTGATGCTTAAAGGATCTTATGGGCAAGATTAATGGGAGACACTGTCAAAGGGCCAAGAGGATGTGTAGTTGATGTTAATTTCCATTCTTGATATCTCACCTCTTTGGAAGGTGAGCATTGGCTTGATTGCCACTACATTGTCTAGTGACAAGAAGGTGATTGTTCTTCAATACATTTGTGCTCCCATCATTTAATAGGTGTAGGGTTGGACCTTTGTTTGGGGAGTTGACATTTTCGCCAGTGTTTACCTTGATCTATATCATATTACTTGCTATAGGGCATTGTCTTACAACCACCCATCATTGTTCGTGTAGTGGATATAGGAACAAATCCTTTTGAGTAGGGAGTACCTATCACTTATCCAATAATCCCTAGAGTGATTAGATGGGTAGGATGGGTTACTTTGGGCATTGGACATGGACTCGAGCTTGCCTCACAAATGTAGACATGATTGTAGACCCTTCCAAATTCATGGATGGCCTTTGGCCTAGAGATGACATGGTGCAAGATTTTTCCAAAGGTGAGACAATTTTGATAGATAGGAGGACGATACTTGAGATCCACCTATTGATCATGCCACTCATCAATTTGGAGAGGTCCTATTGATGGTTTTGTTCCTATTAGACCTAGTCTATAGATTCATGAGGAAGGGTACAAAGGTTTTGTGTAAAGTATCGCATTGGTACCCACTTGCACAAGGAGTTACCTTTAGGAGGATTATGGGGGGGAGGACTACAAACACCACCACCACCACGACAAGCACCTTGAAAGGCATGCTAGTTGGTGATTGTAGGAGGGAAGGAGTATAGATATCATTTGATAGTAATGATGATGACAACAATGTGATTGTGGCCACGAAGGACTAGATAGAGGGTAGCATTGCCCAGACATTTGAGGGTAAAGGCAAGCACAAAGGAAGGGGAGGAGTACCTTATCAGGAGGTTCCCAAACATCCATTCCCTCCTTTGCAAGATGAGCCTTTGCAACAACGAAGTGTAAAGAGGATGGCAACAATAGGCCTCACTTGGTAAGTTGGAGACCCATGTGAGTACTTGATTTTAGTTTATTGCTTCATAGCTCTCTAGTATTTGGTTTCAATTTATGATACTTTAGCATGTATTATCGATTATGATATGCTGCACTATTTTTTTGGTGAATAAGTCGTATACTACTTTTATCAGCTAAAAAGATAATGATACATTATGGGTGGTAGAAAGGCACACCCCCAATCTATGTAGGGCCAATTCCAAACAAAGAACCAAAACATACAAAGGGTAGAGCCCAATCAATGGTATACAGGAATAAAACTACTAAGCGACATTCATAGGAAGGGCGTTTGGTGTAATATTGTCATTGTCCTTTCTTACACTTTGGCAATGTAGGCACAAATGGTGAGTGGGGAGACTTGATTAGGGTTTGAAGGTTAGAGGTCTTTACCTCCATAAGAGATAGGAACAAAGAGGAGCTCTTAGTCGATGCTAGGTTAGCTAGCAATTATCACACATGCATTTTCTTCTACCTACCATGCAAGACAAGAGATCATGGCCTTGTTGGGGAGGATTAAAGAGCTTGAGTGAAAGGTCACAGTCTTAAGGAAGTTATTTGATGTTTGCACTAGACATCATGCACACTCCCAATCGTGAGTTGAGACACATGGCTTGTCATACACCCATTTGGAGGAAGCTTTTATCGCCAACACAGATAGCAAATAATAAAACATCGATTAATATAAGTCACCAATATTCATCATTAACAAAGGGGCAGAAATTCATTAAGAAAAGGCAGTGTTTATGTTTAATCACAAAGGCAGTGATAACAAGAAACCATGATGTAGATAATGGAGCGATCTAGTTGATAATGCATCCGACTATATATCCATAAAGGAAGCGCCCAAATGTATTAGTCATTAATTAATATAACAGCGAGCAAGATTTAGATGATAATAATAATTAAAACTATACAAATTAGTGATCAAGACCAAATAAATAATAATTAAGTTGTTAACAAATATGAAGCAGTGTGATAAAGAATAGAAAATAGCTTGAGATCTCAAGGGACGTCACTCCCCAAAGGAGTAATGAATATAAATGGAGAAGGGCTGCGATGGAAGGGAAAGATTCCATTATGGAATAAAGGAGAAATAAAATAGAATAGCTTCAAGGAAGTGCGATCATAGGTATTCTGAAGAGTCTTCAGAGTCAGATATAGACTATTTAACCAGCAGCCATTAATATCTTCGAATAGTGGGTATGAGATAAAATGCATTATTTCTGGGCTGAGTCATTAGTGAAGAATATTATATTACTACTGCTAGATCTGTTTATGTATATATATCATTATAATTCTACATACACATAATAGAGTAGATGAAATGATCCTTTAAAGCCTACAATCAATATGTCGTCCCATTATGGAGGGGAGATATGCTACATACAAGGAATGCAAATAGCTAGGAAGCCATTTTGGTAGAGACGCCCGAAGTGGGTCTGGGAGGCCGGATGACGGTTATCTTTCCGTGCTCTTGGGCTGGGTGGAATGGCTCAAGGCGCCTTGTATAATCTCAACTAGTGCTCCATAATGACAATGTGTTGTCAGGGTAGAACTTTAAAGGAATCCCTCATGTATGCTTTGAATATTATAATAGTGAATTAGGATTCTATTTGTAACATTGTTGAAATAAATGTTTATTCATGGTTTAAAATTATCTTGGTTTCTGGCTCTAAATCAGGGAATTAAGTTGACAATCCCATTTCCCCACATCAACCACACCTTATTTGGAAAGTCTAGGGCAAATTGAGTAAAGTCCCAATAGGGGACATTACATGGCTGCTTCTAGGTACATGGACAAAGGGACATGACCCTTGCTTACCTTGAGAGAATAGAGAGCAAGAAATGTCGTAGGAGCAATAGCTTGAGATCACTAGGTGGTCCTAAAAGTTGATATGGACTCATTGATTTGACCAGTTTTGATTCCAAGATGCTCCCCTCACATGGGGAGCTTCATAGACCAGGGCATATTGATGCAATCATTAATTTTATCTCCCATATAGGAGCCCTTGTACTAGGAATTTGATACTCGTGCTTTATATGTGTATTTTGGATTTATCTAAATTCTGCTCATATTTCATCTCTTTGGACATGATGTACACTGTCCTTCCTTTTGTGCAGGTGGATGGCTAGGATTTATCTCTTATTTTGCATTTATATGTGTTTTTTATTTTATTTTTCTAGGTTCTGGTTTTAGTATGTTCCATATTTGGATGGATGACAGGTTGGAGACATATTACGTGTGATTGATAGTTGTACTTTATAGTGATTAATTAACTTAATGATGTTTATACACTTGTGATAACAATGTGATTGCTTGTCACTAATTTTTGCTCTTGAGGACCATTGCATGACTAGCAAATGGTTGACACTAGACTTTTGAGATGTAATAATTTTAAGGGGAAAAAACAATAATAGGAAGAGTGGGATGGGTGATCTGAAATAAATTCATAAAGCTAAGAAATTAATCCAAATTTTGACTGACTATTAGGCGAATTAGGTGACATCAAGTTGCTAGCTTTATGGTTACCTCCTAAACATAGACCAAATGTGGCTAATAGGTCAAACTTTGGGTAAACGACTAAATCCTAGGCAACGATGACATTTCTAAAAGGGATAGGACTCTTGGTTGTTTCACCTAGGTAGTGCTTGTCTGCTTTGCTTAAAGACTTCTTTGATTTTTTAATGTCACATGCATAGTTTCAACTAAAGTTTAAACTTGAGAGTTCTAACATTGTGCAATTTTTTTTTCCCTTTTTTTGTGTATTGGACCCTCCTTAACCTAACCCCCCACTACTAGGAAAAAACAATGGTTCATCATCGAGGATTAGGTAAGGCAGGGTACTAGATGCAACCAAATGGGTATATATTGCTTTCTAGGTGAATCCCCTCCTTGCTAAGGAGAAACAGGGAGATTTGCTTGTTAGCTTTTGGGTAGTACTATAGACCAACAATTGATGAGAATGAGACAATACAATAGAACTAGTTAGAACAAGGATCTATTTGACGCTAAAAAATTTGTTTATTAGAGAGTTGGGAATGCAAAGACATAAATATTATAATGTGATTAAGAGATCTTATGACCCCGAAAAGACAATTAATGCACTATCAACCTATAGTCCGACTAAAACAAAAACTAGGATAGAGCAATCACAAATTGTAACCCAATGAGATGGAGAGAATGTAATGCATGTGATTTTTGTTTTGGGTCTTTTTATGTTCGTATATGGTATTTCTTGAGGTGGAGTATTCAACTCAAAGTACAAGTCTCTAACCTTGATGGGTTGAGGAGACTTTCTTTTGTTGTCAACTTATGATGACCCACCTCTTGATTGGGGGCATCTCATTATGATTTTTTTCTTTCTGGTTTATGTTTATGCTAGGGGTCGTAGGAATATGATGGCTAGTTTTATGCTGGGAAGGGTCTCCAAATGTTAAAGTTGTAATGTACAAGTATTTGGAATATCTTGGATGTGAATAGAAGTAGAGCTTGTAGGTACATAGGTGCCTATTGAACATGGAAGAAAAGGAAAGACAATAGATTGATCCTCCTTTAGCAGCTTAATAATTTCCGTGTTCATATTAGAGGAAACTGAGGCAATTGTGTTAGGATCTTTTTGAGGAGTCTCATTCTTTTTGGTTTTAGCACAATGTTGAGATTAATATTGACTCTAGATTGGCTTGTGCTAGTTGCATTTTGTTTGGTGGAGGGCTCATGGGTTTGAGTCTACTCAAGTTTCTTCTTAGCTTGCTGTATAAATATTAAATGAATTGGGATCTCCCTTGATAGTGTGGACTTGACTGGCATGGGGAAAGTGGACCTCTCGGAATAGGGTATAGGGGATGGCCTTCATCCTATGTATTTGAGATTGCACAAGAATCACATTGTTGCTAATTACTTTGTCTACGATAAAGAACTTTGTAGGTAGTTTTTAGGACTGATAGGTCAAGAAGATTACTCTTTCAAATGGTAGGGTTCTTAAGATTGTCATTGTTAAGGTCTTTGAGGGTATCATTAATCGAATAATGCGAGATTTATCGTAGGCTATCTTTTGGAGGAAGAAATGAGGGACTATATTAATTGAATCCCCTTTATCAATAATGAAATGCTTGATGTTGTTATTGTAAACATGGTGTTGTAGGTAAGAGGGGGCTCACCTTGCCTAGTTATGCCGTCATTTGAACCACAGTTTGCAGACTTGGACTTGGAGAGTACTCGGCAAGTCCAAAATTTTCAACTCAGCAAAAACTTGGCTAAAACTTATCAAAGACTCGACAAAGACTAGGGTTTATTGGAGGGGCAAATGCAGGTGTTTAAAATTTTAAAGAAAAAATCCTCGTGAAATAATCATTTTAATGCGTGTTTTAACTTGACCTGACTTGTTTTAACTTGTATTTTAAGCTGCCCCGATGTGTTTTAAAGCACATTTTAACTTGCCCTGACACATTTTAACTTAATTTGGCACCCTTCAACTCCGCGCCATGTTTTTTTTATGTTGGAAATGTGTGAAACTTGACGAGTTTTTGTCTTAAATCCGGTGATTTTTCCTCTGCAACTTGTTTGCACAGTCTCATGAGTTAAACTTGAGAGTAGTTGCCTAGCTGAAAGATCCAGGAGTACTCATAGGGTTTTCTATCCATGGTTTGAACCTAATTCTCTAAAAGCAAGTGTGTAAGCAATATGTTTAGAAGGAAAACTAGGTGGGTGAAGGTTATGCCCAGCATTACTGACATGCGAGATTGAAGCTGCTTGCTTAAATGGTTGAACTTGCATGAAAACCAGAGAAATAAGAACCCTACATGCTGCCTTTGTATAAAACTCTGGATTTGCTGAAAATAAACCCTCTTGATGCCAGTTTTTCGGGCAATTCCATAGGGAATCCACATGAAAATAAGAAAAATAAGAATCCCAAGTGCTGCCTTTGTATGAAAATAAAAAAATCTGGGTTTTCTAAAAAATAGAAACCCTCTTCCTCTTGGAAGCTGCAGAATAGAACACAAATCTGTTGAAAGCTGGGGAAATTGTTGTTGATAATAGGCTGGTAATCAAGTTGGCTGGACCTTGGGCAAACCCCAGGCCAATTTGTTACGCGAACTGTTGTTTTGCAATATGACACTTGTTTTCAAGAAACTTGGTAACATAGGTGTAGAGGTGTTGGCAATGAGTGCAGCTATCCATCTTTGTTGTTTCCTTCTTTGGGTCATCTTTATTTGCCTATCTGGCCTTGAATTCTCTTGGCTCTTATGGTTCAATATCTTTTCATTGGCTTCATCCTTCTGTTGATGAAAAACATAGACGCTGTGTCCGTATTTCCCACAATAGAAGTGTGCTCCATAGCTTCCACATCCTCTACCTCTCCGTTAACTATAGATATTCATCCTCAGTTCTCTATCTTTTCTATTTAACTCATCCTTTTCCAAAAGAGGTATCCTTCCTCTCACTTCCCTCTTTTATCTTGCTGATACGAGCATTTGGCTTATTCTCACTATGCCCAAGCTGATGGGCTTTTCTTTCTCCATGATAGGCATTTTACAAAAATCATTAAAAGAAACTTAAGATTTGAACATCACCTTGTTTGAAATGAAGTGAGGAAAGATTCATAGGGTGACTTGGGACTTTAACTCATAATGTCCACTTACTGTTGACCCCTCCTTTGACAGCCACTCCACATTTGCCTAATTGATGTTGAATATCTTTGATCTTTGATACAGATAATTCCCTCTTATCAAATTCTATAGGATCAAGTGTAATTAACTACCTTTCAAGCTTGTATGCATGCCTATCATCAACTGCATTGAAGATATTCTCCAATGTATCTCACACTTACGTTGGACACTTCTTGTCCACCACTCAGAATAAAAGCTCAATCACACATTCCTTTCAATTGTCACTCTAGCATTGTCCTTCCAATTGGTGTATTCTAGAATTTTCTTTTCATCTTTTCTTTGACTTCAGAGTCATCAACAACTCTCCATAGACCTTCTACCATCATGGTGAACATCATTTCTTGAGCCAAGCTTGATAGTCGATTCCACTTAGGGGTTGTGCAAGCAAATTCTTCTCCATCTTTGCACAACCTTCTCCGCCTACAATCGTTGAAGACTTTCTCACCTCTCCACATGATAGATCTCGGAAAGAGCTTTCTAATGATATAAAATTGTCCAAGTTTTGAATTCATTTGCCCAAGTTATGTTATCTGGAAAATTTGTGTTTTTTCCCTCCAAAAAATTTAAAACAATAATTCAACTATTTAAATATAAAAAAAGTTCTGTGCCAATTGGTTCCTGTCATGTGTTGGGCTCAATCAACCACTTCCCAATCCTCATGTTTCTGAGAGGGACACCTTGGAGCCTTAAGATATTGAAAATGCAGTGTCTAGATTGTACTTGCTTTGTTAAGCTTCTCTATTCATGCAATAGAAACCCTAACTCTGGATCGCAAAATTGCACCAATTTTCTTCGTAGTCATCTTCGGTCTAAACTTTTTAGAGATACTTGGCCTCACCATGTCCTCAATATCGTAGGGTGAAACTTTATCATTCAATCTTCACTTAATGAATTTTTGATAGTTCCTGCAAGTTGTGGTGACCTTTGTACCAAGGGTCAAATCGTTGGATCTAATACCATATTAGAATCATTGAAACGTTTGCTATTTGATCCTCAATCATCTACTCATAGCAAGAAAGGAAAATGCCAATTGATGAGCAACAAATAGAGATATTGGCAATGCTGTAACCAAAGAGCCTCACATGAATGAATGTGTCTAAGAAGACAGATACTTTGCCTAATTTGGCCTCCTAGGAAGAATAGATTCTCCTATGATTGACCTGTCCACATGAATTTTAATTTGATACCATATTACTTGTCGCAACGAGCCAGCTAGGATTGGTTACTCAAAGTCAGCACGACAAGTAGGATTTCATATTCTACGTAGAAGAATCTATAAGGTTATAGAATTGTATGGTGTGTGCAGTTGTTTGTTGAGCACTCAGGTGTTTGAGGTGTAACTGTCAAAACCAGAAGATTATCTGCACTGTTAAAAGCTCTGGATTTTTTAGCATGTAAATGGTTATGAGTTAATTGATAATTCTATCCCAGGCACCTAGAATCACAAACAATAGTGGGGCATATAACATAAGCTCCAACGCACCTCAAAAGTCTGCTTACTCGGATCAAAGAAGTGAAATAAAATAGTACTTTGGATTCATTAAATAAAGGAGTTTGTGACTGTGGTTGATATCTGGGTATTTTGAAAAGGTCAGAAACCTGGTTGAAGAAAACAATCATTAAGTTGGTGGTTGATCAATCTCTCTCTCTCTCTCTGCACACACACACACACACACACACACAGACACACAGAGTCAGTCTCTCTCTCTCTCTTTCTCTCATTCTTTACACACACACACACACACAGACACACAGAGTCAGCCTGGGGAATTGTGCCAGCAACCAGACGAAAAATGTTGGTAATCCAATCTGAATCAGATCAACAATTGGGCCGAGTTGCAATTATAATGATTTATAAATGGTTTTTTCTACCATGATAATTTTTTTTAAATATATAAAATTACTTTAATTGGCATAGTTGTACAGAATTAAATACAGAGTGCAGGTGATTATCGACAGTTCAATGTCAGTTGTCAGATGTTAAAGGTAATCAAAGTGGTTTATATTTATGCAAATGCACTTGGCAAAATCAATATAAATCATTATATTGCTTTTCATCAAGAGCATGAACATCATCAGCTGGTTCATTAGAACCACAAGCAGCATTAGCGTCTCTCCATATTGTTGCTCTATGCAAATCCTGTGTAGCAGCTTCATGCTCCTCTCACTTTAGGGTGGGTTATGTATTTTTTTAAATAATATTTTTCTTGTTTTCACATTGTTAAGTTTTGAGGATAGCTGCAAATGTAATAACACTCTGTTGTATGTGTTTTCCAAAGGCAACAATCTCTCTTTCATTTATATTGGGAATGAGGATAGGAGAGACATGTCCCTTCATGCGACGTCTATTCATTATTATTTATAAGAAAAGACATGCCTCTTCCCATTAATTATAATTTAATCAATCTTATAATGTTTCATCAATCAATTATTAATTAAGAATAATATAATAATTTAATATTAAATATTAAATTTCATATGATTAATAATAATAGAACATATATATTATATTATTATTAATCAACATATATTATATGTATTCTAATGATCACACGACTGAAACTACAAACATTTACACTCCCTCTTAGCTAGGGAGGATGATCAAACAAAATGTGTAGTGGCCTCCCGTGTCAACACTTATGACCCTTACCATAGCTACACAAAACATCAACACATAAAATTGACTGTTGGGCAGGTTCGACCTGGATTTACACAGGTGTCTGGCCTGGTTGCGTTGGTTCATTCTGGGTATGTTTAGACCTACTTTGACGGACCCCACAAGCCCAGGACAGAACCTTGGCCAAAATTGAAGTAGGATCTGTATCTGGTCCAAACTGGTTGCTGGGTACAGAAAGGGGTTCTGGCTAGATGTTATATTCTCTACAACTTTATACTTAAAGCAGGTTCTGACAGAAATAGGTTTTAGATAGTAGCTTGAGTGTTCTTTAAGTAGCTCACGTCTCATGTATCTGAACATGATTGCACTTCGCTTCCTTAGCATTCATTTTAAAATCCTTGACACTGCAATGTATGATTCTTTTTGTTTTACCAAGACATGATTCTTCTCGTTTTTTTAAAGTTTATTATGCATTTCTTTTTAGATGCTTGGTAGAAGGTTAGATTTCTTTGAAACTTATTTTAACATCTCTATCTACCTGTTAATTTGGCAGTCTAAAAAGTCAAAACGAAGACTTCGACAGCCTGCCCTTGTTCATCCGGCCTTTGCAAAAGTTATGAAAAAATTGAACTTTTGTGGCTAAGAAAAATGGGGTAGGACAAACTCGGTTAAAGGCACAGTTGTAATGAGATTTTGCTTAGATCTTTTCTATTCCATTCAAGTTTGAATTGCAAAAGAATATGATGCATGCAGCACTAGAAAAAATAACATTGGTCACTTCATTGATAATGATTCTACTTGTATTCGAATTTCTGGAGAGCCCATTGATTAATTCCAGCAATTTTTGTGAGTCTAATTCCTTTTACTTATGTCAATTTGTTTTTAACATCCTGTATTTTGCTTGTCAATGTTTCGAAAAAAAAATGAAGGATTCAAGCAGCAATAGTTATAAGTGAAGTAGCCAAAGCAATTTAGAAGCTTTATTTGTTAATTCTCAGAGTGCAGTGTGTTCCCAATTGATAAGAGAATTTTTGTTGAACCCTTTTGTATAAGTTAGCATTATATAAAAGAGTGCTTTCCATTTTGTAAAGATAAAGGATTAGCCTAATCACAATTTTATGCTAACCTAATGTCATAATATGTACGATATCTTAATATGCAATGTAAAGCTTGATAATTTGTTGTATTTGTCCAAATGGCCTCTATCCATATTTGAGTATCATTCATCCGGAATGTTAAATTTTATAATAATATGCAAACATTTTGGAAGGATTCACAGTGGATGTTTATTAACAGGCAATGCTATTTGAGTATCATTCATCCGGAATGTTAAATTTTATAATATGTTGTAAACATTTGGGAAGGATTTACGGTGGAAGTTTATTAACAGGCAATGCTATTCTTTGAGATTGGTTTTACGAATCATAGTATCAAATAATGGAAAAAGCATTTTGAATACACGTCATTTCTTGATGCCGAACAACAATCAAAACTATAATTCCATTTACACATAATTTTCAAAATGTTGGAACATCTACTTGAATGAACTTGAAAAGCATACGGAAGGTTGTGTGAAAGTTCAGAGAAGGGTTGGTTCCAAACGTGATAGCCACAATACTATTGAAGATTAGATTATAGGCTAAACAATGTTATTTCCATTAATCAAGAGAGTATTAGTGCATTAGAGAGTATTAGCTAAGCAAGAGAGAGAGTGAGAAAATAAAGTTACATTAGTGCATTTATAAGAAATTTAAAGAGGCAGAAAGTGAAGACCTCGTCCACTACCACATAATATTACTAGCACTTGCACCTAAAAGAGGTGCAATGGTTACGCCGATAGAAGGTATACCTTGTTCTTTGAGTTCTACTTCATCTTCTTTTTCTTTTTCTTCTGCTCCTGCTTCTCCTCCACCCCCTTTTCTTCCCAGTCTTCTCCTTCTTTATCTCCTCCTCCTCCTCCTCCTCTTCTTTTTCTTCTCCTTCTCCTTTATCCTCTTCTTCTTCTCCTCCTCTTTCTTTTCTTGTATTTACTTTTGCTTTCAAGCATGAATGAAGTCTTTGGTTAGTTTCTATAGTCTTGAAAGGTTTGACTGTACGAACTAATGAAACGACTCTTTCGTTTCTTTGCTTTCACTGCAGTGTGAAATGCATCCCTCACTAACAAGGTAGCAAAACAGCAAAAATACTCCCAGCAAACAGTGAAAATACTTGCTTGAATTGTGTGTTACGAACGCTTTACTTCAAACTGTACAGAAAGCAACCTCGTTCCTAAGCTGTACAATGGTGAAAAACCTCGTTCCTAAGCTGTACAATGGTGAAAAACTCACACTTCAAACTCACCGACAATTTCAGAAGAAATTGGCACTGCTGCAAATGATTGTTTTAGATAAATTCTTCATCGATGTAATCTTCGCCATCATCGCCATCATCGATCTCGAGCCAGTTATCTATGGGCATGCGGACATTTTTATGCCAGATTTTCTAGTCCACAGCCTGACAGGCCCTTGAACAGTAGTTCACAGTGCCGCACACAGAGCACCGCCAGAACTCTTGTTTTCTTGTTTCCGGTCTCCTGCATCCGCCATACAAGCACAATCTCAGCCCTGGACCTGGCGGATGAAGATTAAACCACTACATGAATTTGACCGCAGGGTGCGATTCCGGTGGAGGAATGTTGCATCCAAGATCGCTGAGAAGCGGGCAGCCCTGCAGCGACAAAAATGTATCTACCGGATCTGATGTTGTCTTCCTGTGAAGATTCCTTAACCAGGGTTCCAATGATGAGGGCTGGAAATGGAAGCTTTTCTGCTGAGATTTGGATTAAACGGAAGCCAGTTCCCTGACTAACAACTGTTGTGTAAAAGCACAATTTTTTACATATTTTTACAATAAATGCCTTAAAAATGTTATTGAAATAATGAAAAAAATCAATAAAATTTAATTTTTAAGAAATATTTAAAATAAAAAAATGTAAACTATTTAATACATTTTAACATTAAATAAAACAATTAATATTGACAAACCAGGAGATAAAACCCAAAATAGAATTTGTCCAAAATCAATTTCTTTCAAATAATATTACTAACAATAAAAAGATTATTATTGTGAAAAAGATTGTTCGTGCTGCATTTTCTGCATTTTTTTCATAAAGATTTCTTCTCCATCGAACTTTGACCAGGCTGGTGGATTTTAATCTTCCTCGAATAAAGATTTTAATTAGATCTGAGGAGACCTAATTCAGATCTAATTAAACTGTTATATGGAATTAGGCCCACCACAAATGTTTAAAATTCACTGGGAAAAGGAGTCTTTCAGAACACTATTTCTCCGCCTGCTGATTTGACCTTCAAACCTTCATGGCTTTTAAAATTTGGTCTTACTATCAATAATGAAATGACTACTTTGTGGCATTTCATTACGACGAAGGCGTTTCCTTATCTGAAAAGGCTGGGCTAACTTTGCAGATCAATGGTTCCTAGCATTGCAGAAGCGTGACGACCATTGAAGGTTGGCTGGCCGTTAGATTCTCCTTTTCGTTGTTGTTGAAGCCAGCTGGTAAATACTCACACATATAATACTACTGGTACAGCCATTGATTGCAGTTTTATATATTTGTTCACCTTTTTCTGTGCATACATTTTTATCAATACGACGGCCTTCACCGCCGCCTCGTCCAGGGCAGTTTCTTTGTTGAGCTCCAGAGTAGTGGGATTAAGGAATTTCTTCTCTAGAGTTGTGGGATTGTTAGATTGTGTCGGATTCGGAATTGTATCTGGTTCTGGCCTTGCTGGACTTTGGTGTTTCAGAGTTTCTAGAAGATCGGTGTGCACATCTTAAGCTCTGTCGCCCTTTCACCAGCTCTCCCGACGGCGAAAAGGATCTGATATACCTCATCGGATTCATGTCTTTGCAGATGTTGTAATTCAGGGATTTTTGATTTCTTGATTTCTATTCTTTTCTTTGAGCCTCGTCTGAACCCATCTCCTTCTAACAGTTCTTCCAGGCATGCCATGATTTACAGTACCTATTTTGCCCTGGCGATTGAAATCTTAAGGCTTGTATAGTAGTTGCAGAAAAAGGAGCCTGTTTTAGAGAATTGGCAGGGTTTGCGAAGCTCCCTCATTGGTCTCCACCTTGTGCTCCTCGAGTTGAATTATGCCAAAATGGGAGTGTTGAAACAAGGTATAAAGACATCCATCAAAGAAGGGAGGTTTTTATCAAATCCGATAGTTGCAAGTTCTCTGATAGACATGTACGTAAAATATGGCAGGTTTTTTTATAAGATTCTTTGTTGTGTTTTAGGCCTGTTATTTTCATTTGTACTACCATAAATAAACAATCGCAGCAATTGTTGTTCTGATATAATAGATAGTACAGGATCAACGGATACTGATTTTTTTTGCTAAGCATCCATATTCATCATTGTTGTATGGTAATTTTTACTGATATTTTCATTTATTGAGTGGTGAAAGCATTTTCTTTTTTGCTTTTACAGTTGATTTCACATTTTGCATGCATGTCTATCAAGGCCCAAGTAACTACAATGTCTCACATAATCAACTTTCAACAATGATGGATATTATTGATATCATGTTTTAAACTTCATATTTTGGCACATATTTGTGAGAATAGGGAAAAATCTCCACATTATTTTTCTATAGAGGTAGAGTAAAAATAGGACGATTATATGGAAATGAAAAATAAATACATAAGTTTGGTTCTATAATATATATGAATAATTATCATTATAAATATATATTTTTCCTTTTTTTTTTTTGATCGGTAAATACAAATTTTATATTGATAATTTTCCAAATTACAAAAGATTTCAGCAAAAGCTGTAATGATCTTTACGAGTACAAAAAACACCAAAAAGTCCTCTGTCGACACCTAGATCAGTATAAACGCTGCTACCCATATAACTTTTTTTGCCGGTTCCCATCATGCACCTTGTGCTTACAAAAATCTAACCAGTACATCTTCTTGGTATTCAAAGCAAAAAACAAACACAAAAAACTTCAGCACCTTCCTACTGGAAGCATCCATGCGCTTCCTCTCAGGAGAAATTCGGTATGGTTCTGGACCCTGTCGCCTCTGCAACTCCAGCCGACTCCTTCTGTAGTTGACGGCATGGTTGAGGCTTACCTGTGCTGTCCACAGGCGCTGTTGATTTCACTGGGGTGACTTTGTGTCTCTTTGCTTTCACTGGTTTGTCTTGTGCTTGGCGCCCCTCCATCTTCTCCAGGAAGTCTTGTATCATAACCCATCTGCGTCTAACCTCTAGGAGCCGCACCTCCATGGGCTGTGATGAACTCCACACCACTAATGACTGCACCGCTCTTGGTCCGCCACCAATCAAACGCCATGGAGCATGCGTCATCCTGAGACCCACTCCCAACACTGCACGGTTCACAATTCCCTCCATGCCAGCCGACCACTTGGGTTCCAGGCATTGCTTCGCCACAGAGAGGGTTTCTATCTTCGTATTTCCTACCATGAGTCCCAAGGCAAGGAAGAGAGAAGATATGTCCAAGTTGGTCCGCGACCTAGCTTTGAAATTGAGAAACTCTTCCCCGAAAATTGTTGACACCGCCTCCAGAAACTCTGAGTCGTCAAACCTAAAGACGTTGCCGAGCCCTTGTGCAGTAATCTCGTCCCTGAAAGCAGGGAGCTGGTTCGGAGAATCAAGAGAGAAGTTGGCCTCCATTGATACCAACGCCTCCCACCAAGCTGTGAAAGAAACTCAACCTCCCTTCACAAATAAAACTTTTGCTTAGCTCTCAGCTTTGACTACTGTTGTTGGGGCAGATTGCTCCCGACTTTCCCTCTTTTAAAGAGGAGCGTTCCTTAGATGACGTCCCCAAGAAGATTGTCACATTTAATGGTTTTCGTACTGAGGAATCATGGGGGCATCTTAAATTTCCAGCGGCCTTGTGCGAGAGGGGAGGGTAGTACAGAGTGTTCATTGTGGCATGTTGCCAAATATGCCATTCCATCAAATCAACCTCATGCAAAACAAAGTATAGCCACATGTCTTTTCGTGATGTCTTTCCTTGAGCTTGTTGTTGACGCCACTTGGGCTCATTCAGATTTGGGAGATCGAAGTACATAGATCTCCTTGTGATCTCTGCGCGCGCCCCCATAATCATAAAAGCTGGTGTTTTAAAGTCCCGAGACAACTCTGGTTGCGTCATCTATTCCCATTCAATATCAAAATTACTAAAATCTTCCATTAATTCTTTATTTTCGTTACTAGGTCTCCTTACTCCTATATTGGAGAGTAAATTTGCCAAATCATTGGCTTCCCGAAGAACGTGGGCAATCTGGACCTCCAAGATCCCACTAAGTGAGGCTCGTATATTGCAAATGTAGAGGTTTAGATGCCAAATATCCATTTAGCCTTTTTTTTATCCCGTTGATGACCAACAAAGAATCCCCTTCCAGGATTAATTTCTGCACCCCAAGGGTTCTCGCCATGCGGATTGCTCCTAGTGCCGCTTGGCATTCCGCTGCGTTGTTGGTACCATCTAGCAAGCGCGAAGCACCCAAAGCCACAATGTCTCCATTCTCGTTTCTTGCCACATAGCCTGCTCCGAAAGGGCATGGATTCCCTTTTGATGCTCCATCAAAGTTGACTTTGATCCAGCTCTGAGGGGGTGGGAGCCATTTGGGTTTGATAGGATTGCCAAAAGTAGGTTTAACCCTACAAAGCCCCTGAACGGGCCATTTTTCCTGTTTTATTAATATAGTGTGATATTTTGAATAGTGATGTCTTATAGTTCTATTTGTGTTTTGTATAGCTCTTTAAGTAAGATAATGAACTCTTCTCATGCCTTGGGTGAGATTTGAATAGTGAAGCTAGTATGTAGAAGCTACAATGAGGAGTCAATCATAAATACATGAAAGGAGGAGCTAATCATAAATACATGAAAGGAATAAAAATCAAGTTAGAATCATTTACATTTTAGTTTAATTTGCCAAAGGCCTCTTTTTGAGTATTTATTTGTTCGTTGTACTGTTTTGGTAAATAACGCATAAATATGTAATGGATTTTGCAAAAAAATAATAGAAAAATTTATTGAAGGTAAGATATTATGAAGTGCAAAAAATTGAAAATGGATAATTATTTATTTGGTAGCCACAAGTATGAATTTTTTTTTGGGTTAAATTATTGAAACACTTGTTGAAATGATTATCAAGGTGGATTTACTAATGACAAAATGCTGATTTGTGATTTATTGCATGATATTATAATTACTTAATTGAGGTGTTCATGAGAGGTTACTAATTCATATTCTAAGTCACAATAGTGACCTATTTATTAATCAATGAAGCTTGAGGTATGTTCTTATCTCCTTTTTGCTATAAATTATTTAAAGTTATATTACATTGGATTAAATGTTACTAGTAGAATTTTTTTTTTAGACAAATATTTAGAAAATATCTGTGGTAATTCCTTCTTGTGCTATAGAATATTTAGTCAGAGACTACGATGAATTCATTCAAAGGTGATAGGTAATAACAATGTAGAATGCGTAATATGCCAATTAAATTATGTCAAAATTAGAGAAGTTCAAGAAGATATAACATTCACAAATGATGTGCAAATGGGAGAGCTCATTCATGAAAAATATCACATGGATGTTTTGTTTAGATGTGGAAGATTTGAGCAATCATACGAGACGATCAACACAATAAATGGAAGATTATGTATGTACCAACTGTTACCACTATTGAGATTGCATATATGTGCATAAATGGTGATGATCTAAGCTATGACTTGGATTAATTTATGCGTAGATTCGAGAGAATATTCTACAATAATTATGTTGTATGAAATTTTATAGTGCATAACCTATAATAATAGACTAAAGAAGTCCCAAAAATTTTAGGTGACAAAGGTGGTGATATTGTCCTTGAAAATATCATTCCTAATTTTAAATCTTTTTTCTCATATGGATTTGCAAGTGAAGACCAAAGCTATGTGAATACCATAGACCATTAGTTTTATTATGTTATAAAATATTATTATCATTTAAAAGTGATGTGTAACGCCCCGCCAGGGAACCCAAGAGAGATTAACCTAGACCATGATACTGAGTTTGATGAACATTTTTTTTAACGCTTACACAATAAGACATACATTAATACGGAAGCAATTACCATTTACTCACATATACAAATACAAACATAGATTACAAAACTCAAGGGTTCCATGACGTAGAATTACGCAAGAGTAAAACTCAACTAAATAATCATAACAAAGATTTCATATAAATAGATGTAACAAATATAACTTACAAAACAATAATTACAATCCTCATGAAAACCATGAGACCTAAATAAACTCACATTCTCTGCACATGTCGTAGGGTATGTAGTAATCACTCTAACAATATAATACAATATTCAGATTTAGGGATCACATGTGATACGCTAATACAAGATTACAATATAATGAATGATACGAACAAAACCACCAATGAAGATTCATAAAGAGCTCAACTGCAGAAGTATCATCTAGCACTGGAACAAGGACGTCGAATCTCAAATGGTAAAGAATCACTACCACCCGTCCATGTGGAACTATAAAAGTTTACCCATCGTGCTGAGGAGATAACAACCAAACCCCACTCGGATAACCAAAACCAAAGAAGGAAGTAACCACTAAGCAAGGGGATCTTTATAGCTCTCTAACTCCAGGTGTACTACACATAATGCAAGGTAAGAATCGCTAATCTAGAGGCAACTGACACATGTAGGAAATCTAGGCTATGTATATGAAGGTGTCATCATGTATCTCTAACTCTTAAGTTTCGTCCTGGTAGTCTCACTGGACCTTGACACTCAAATGACCATACATGGTATGAAGGACCTCTCAAACAGACAAAGTCACTAACTATGCCAGACACACACCCCTCAAGGCAGCAAGCATCATCTCATCCTCCATCTTAGCCTATAATAGTGCTCAAGCATGGGTGAGGAAACACATCTTATTAATTCATTTTAAGACCTCTCAATTAAACATTATGTTTTCACTTATTAAGATTACTTACAATAAGTGATCCTGACAGCCACTTGCGGGCCTCGACGCTTATTGCAAGCCACCCCTACTACACAACTAGGTAACCTACCATAGACTCACAGATCCTACATAGATCTAGCATAGGTTCAAATAAAGATATACCCAATCCAGTTCCCCACAAAATAACATGAACAATCACATAGATATACACTCTCAGAAAATTCATAACAACATGAGCTTACATGAACAGTTTAGGGTAATAGACCAATACACTCACATCACCTCATAAAACAGAAATAAGATTTATTCCCCAGCCGCTGTATCCTTCCTAGGGCTACTTCCTAGATTTAATAACCAATAGCAACCAGTTCATTTAAGAAAAAAACAACATTTACATCATGAAGAAATAAAAGCAAACCATCACACATTTAATCTAGCAATGATATAAACAAATCTCTCTCTAATTTGCAGAACCATTATTATTAAATTACTATAATTCAATAGTTAATTAACCCAACAAAACAATAGATTCCTCTTGCTTTCCTAATAGTTGAACATGGAAGATAATAGCTATTTTAAGAAAATAAGATATATATATTTTTGCCCAATTAAAATTTACTAGAATGATAGATAAAATTTCATTATCAAAACAATACAAAAATATGCATCCTTTTAACTTAAAAAAAGATTATAAATAAATTAAATTACATTTAATTTAAACATAATCTAAAAGTTATTATTATTATTTTTTTGATCGGTAAAAGGCCGAGGCCAAAATTTTTTATTAATATAATTTGAAATTACAATCTCCATTCACTGCGGGCACTGGTAGGAAAGAATGGAGAAGAAAACCTCCAGTCTAGCCTGGGACTGAAGTCCAGATCAGTAGTTTACATCAAAATTTGAGGGCATACCCTCATTTACATTAAAAATGGATCTATCCATTAGTTTATGTCACCGATACATATATATATTTAGAGTTCAATCTGTACTCTAAGGTGGTGTATTATCAGTATTCCCTACTAAATCTTATAATGTGATATCAACTTCAGCTGATTATTCCTTTTCCTTTGTAAACATGTCTTTTTCCATCTATGTTCCAGATTCCTTGATGTCTGATTCTTTATCCTCGCATGATCCTGTATCATCTATCTGATCCCAATATTCTGGGTATATAGATTCCATACTCTATAGCAAAACCTGTACCTGTACCTGCACATTCTTTCTAGAAAAAATTCTTACCTTTACCTGTATTAGCAAGGTGAGTAAATGACATTCTTCGTAAAATATAAAAGTCATTTTAATTTGGTTTACACAAAATATTATTAGTTGTATCCTTTCCTCTAATTAAATCTTAAATCTCGAAAAAGTCAATATGCCCCACATATATACAAATATCTGTAAATATTTTGAATATTTGCATACATATATATATTCTAAATCTTTATATAATCTGTTTTAGAAAAACGATAAGTTAAAAGTTATGTTTCTATATATTACAGAATCCTTTAGAGCCTTTTAAATAGTTCTGTAATATATTATATCTTTATTGCATATTAGGAGTAAAATTTAATCATATAACTGGTCCTGTTCCTTTATCTATTCACCTTAAAAAGCACCAAGAGCACACTAGCCCTATTTTATCTTAGTGTCATTTACTAAGTCCCTTAAGAATTCTAATAGAAATATGCAAGAAATAGAACATAAATTAATCGATAGTCCTTAATTTAAAGCCTATCCAGGACTGTGGTTAGACTTCAGATAAGAACCTTTCAGTATAATTCTTTTCTGTGTTTACTAGCTTTTATCTTTAAGCTTCCTGGGTCGTTATTGTCTGCTTAAACCATTAGCTCCTTTAATTGTTTATTCTACCTAAGCTAATTTTGTCCTTCCTCTACTAGTAGTTGTTAAACTCAGTATATGTTGTCAGTATATTTCTTCTAACTTTGCTAATTTTAGTATCAGTTATGTGCATTTTCTACTTGTAATCCTATAATCTATATTCGTGTCATATTTGACTGCAATTCCATATGTTCCTCTTCTGTAATATACTATTTTATTTGCTTATATTTGCCTTATATTTTTTAGAATATCATCAATATCCTGTAAAATTTATTCCTTGCAGTATTATGGAAATCTTTGAAAGCTTAAATAATAGTATTAATTCACACCATAATCTGAAACTAATTTTTTTGAAAATATAACCATGAGTACCATCTGTAATCATCGAAAATATCTGGATGAGAATATGTATATTGTTACTGTATATATATATATATATATA